>ML376796.1:3189-24789 GCA_005239525.1 Nicotiana knightiana
AAAAAAAAAAAAAAAAAAAAAAAACCCCGTACCCTCTTCTAAACTGTTGAAGCAATTATGGGGTGAGAACTTGTCTAGCAATAAATTTTTACAATGATATCAACAAGTACGATGATCTTATTCCAGAACTAACAGGTGCACTTTCTGGACCTTACCAAATGCAAAGGATCAGTAAGTGGCCTCAAACCGAACACGTGCATATCTGCAAAAAGAGCATGTCAATGTAATTGAAGAATAAGAGCAACAGTAGATGAGTTAAATGGTAAACCGAATGATGCACTGGAAACTTCATAGCTTGCTGCACCGAGATTTCTTAAACTAGTATTTACCTAAGTGTTAAATTGTGAATCTAGATGAAAAAAGTAGATCTTTATCAATAAAACATGTAAATCAAGCCAAGATCACCGTGAACTTTTCTCATCTTCCCAATCAAGTATCTGGATCAGAGGTGCAAAAGCTAGAGAACATAAATACCTTCTTCATCAATCAAATTTGCTTCATCTGCCTCTCTCAATTCTCTTTGAATGTACTGAGCAGCGAATTTAAGGTGGCCTGCTTCGTCTGCCAAGGAAAGAAGGCAGTGAGAAACAGAGGAAATAATCTCAACAAACGAAAGAAAAAAAAAATTAGTGGGAAAAGCAAATAGAAGGATGTAAGACAACAAGGAGTACACTGGACCAGGCCAAGATCTATCGCGAACATGATAGGGCACAACTAAATGCACATAGAAGCACATAAACCATCTAAATTGAGTTGTATTATTCACCTGAAGCTGCTTGTTGGATATTTCCAGCTACAAGAAGCCTTGCCAAGGCTTTCATTCTCCCACTTCCAAGAGGACATACCATCCAGCTTTGAGTATCTGCAATTTAAAAAGATAGCTTTCCAGTAAATTTGAAGAATTTTATGCTAGAAAACTATGCTTTATTAAGTTATGTACTAAGTAAACAACCTATAATTCTTGACGCAAAGGAAGGACAAAAAATACTACATGCAGAATAAAGAGCATAATAAGACTTCAAATAGGGGAGTTGCACCTCATGGCTGCAGTAAGCACTCCTAGCCTTACAACGTAGTAACTTACAAGTCCCTTTTCATGGGATAAGTAAATAATTCGGGCGACCATTTACAAGTTTCTTTCATCATTAATGGTTCCACTAGTATACATACGGGCGCCATGCGCGGATAATATTCAGAAAATTAACGGCAGAAAATGTTAGAAGTAAAAAATAGTAAAGACATATGATACTTCTTTTAATTAGTTTTATCTTACCAATCAAAAAACTAATTTTACATATATCACCAATTCTAAGATGGAACTCTGTCTATGAAAAAATGAAAAAAAAATTGCAATCGAATAGATAGTTTTTTAAGTAATATACATGTATGAAAAATCATTTATATATTAATAAAATTACAAAAGTATAAATATATTTAGTAGAATTAGAACCAAGGGGAACTACATATTTTATTATCAAGGTGTAAGGGACATTAATAAACGATTCTTTCTTTCTTTATTCTGTAATCTTTGTCTATAATCCATCTTTCAAATAAACCCCTATTATGCCAATCCCTAAATTGCATGTTTTCTTCCTTCTTTCCTTTACTCCCTCTCTTCTACGATCAACTGAAAAAAGATTTGCTCCCTTTTTGGTAGTCTACGAAGTTTAAAAATATACATTATATTCCTTTCTGATTCAAGCACTGAGATATGATTACCTTTCGAGACTCTAGTAATTATTAATATTAAATAGTTTTAGTGTTGTATAGACACACCAAAGCTTCTTTGGTCTCATATGATTCAAAGTTGAATTATTAATAATATTATGCGATTTAATAATCAGAATAATTTCTGTCCCAAAAAAGATGCAGTTTTGCTGCATCATCACTCGAGAAAAGATAAACTATGCTCAACCCCCTATTCTTCAAAGAACGCTAGCCTTAAAGTAGTAACATCACGGAAATGTAAGACAAGAAGGAAATGGGTAACAAAAAAGAAGTCGTCAGGTGTGGCAAGGTCATGATAACAAGCTAACTTCTGGATTATGAAAATCAAAACTTTCCTAAAAATGTAGAAGTAACCTCGACCCATAGACTCGTGTAGTGGACCCCTTTGTTAAGAAGATGTTACAAGTGCTTAGTTAAGTGCACTACATGTAATAGGATATCTGTTTATGAGTGTAAAACCTTTGATAAGAGTGTCACCCATAAAAGTAAAATGAAATTGAGGAAGTTTCCCGGATTCAATCAATCTGTTAATCAACAACTTAGTCAATCCCAAATTAGTTGGAATAGGTTATAAAATTCTGTATCCATTCCGCTCTGTCGAGTGTTTGGAGGATTCGTCATAGTTAGACCATGTTACGTTGGATATCAACCCATGGGAACCCTACCCTAAGTAATACTCTGGAAAAACTAATGTCAGGCAAAATTAGAACTTACAGCAACAACTACTACTAATGTTACTGCAACTATGCATAAGCCCAAACAAGTTGGGGTCAGCTAAATGAATCCTCATTGACCACGTTACTCCATTAAAATCATCTCAAGCCAATATTATGCAAGTACAAATAAAAGTACTAGAAGTTCTGTATATTTCGTAAATGTATAAATCTCTGAAAGGTTAAACCACTCCTAGAAAGCATAAAACCTACGGCAAGAGTGCTAATGTCTAAAACATATCCTCAACTAATATGTATCACCAATATAGATATTTTGCTTCCATTATACCTATCTTTTTCTAAGTCTGCCTGGATCCCCAGAAGTTGTGGGCCCTTCAAGATAACCTCCTTCCACATAAATTTAAGTCTACCTCATCTTCTTTTAACGCCTTCACTCATCATGGTTTCACTCCAGTCGACCGGTGCATCTGGAGGTCAACGCATGACATGACCAAATCATGTCAAGTGACCTTCTCTTATTTTACCGTGATGCGTGCTACTTGAACCTTCTCGCGGAAGTCATCATTCCTAATCTTATATAATCTTGTATGACCAATACATCCATATTAAATTATCGACATTTTGTCCAATAAAATACCACAAGTATCCATTCTCAACAAAAAGAAATATCAATGATGAAAAGTTCACTTATCCAACAAAAAATGTGGGTGTTCCCAGAGAACTGGTATGTCAAGTACATTGATCATGAACTGCACATTTGGCGCAATGCCATTACTAAAGCCCCACATAAATTGTGAAATTGACGAAACAATTGATGAGTTATACTTGGATGAATTCATCATAAACGCCTATAATAGAATTAAAAATAGAATTTTCTTTTCAGAAAATTAAAATCAATTTTAAAATGTAAGAAAAAAAAAATTAATTTAAAAAGTGGATAAGATAGCGACATTACCAGAGTTCACCTTCGGCGATCACTTAGAATTTCGAGAGAGCGGATTCGGTGGATAAACGATGAGAATTGAGCGAAATGTAGAGCAAATTCGGGAAATTCAGTTTGAAAATGCAAAAGAAGGGATAAATGAGGAGAAAAATGGCAATGCTGATCATTGAAACCCTAGAATTCCATTGAAGAACTCGGCATAATTGAGTTCAGAATTCACGTAACGGATGAAAGGGGTGAAGGGGGGGAAAATGAAGAGGTGGCAAACAAGTAGCGACGGATAGGCGAGAGCAGTTTTAAGGCCTGTTTTTAAGTGTTTAAGTAGAAAAATGCGAAATTTAATCCAGAGGTTTATCATAATCCGATATTAGCGAATAAAAAAAATTAAAAATGTGTAAAGTCAGTAACGTAAAATTACAAAGTTTTAGGCTCGTGAAAAAGTGAATTGGTTGACACATTTATTATCTTAAAATTTCCTATTTTAAATTATTGTGATAGCAGTGTTGCTATTAGTAGAGTACAAACCCGTTATTAAAATGATAAATCCAGACTTGTACGGAGAAGATACAGTACTATAAGATTATATTTGACAAATTATATTATTAATGTTGATTATGATAGATCTTTTGATAATCTTGCAAATCCACTGCTTAAAGTCTTAGCAAAAAATAAAGGTCTGGCCTACATCAAGGGGAATGGAATTAAAACTCATAAATTCATAAGTCGTATATAAGGAAATCCAACCTGGACATAGAGACTCTATAACTAGGTTCAATAGGAAGAACGAATCGTGTGATGACTTATTTTGAAATACACTATTATATCTATATTATTCCATCCCTATGGTGTGAGTGCATTTTTCTTATAACGACGTGTGGAGGTTAAGTTTATGAACTCTTAATGAAAATTTGTAGCTCGTATAAGTAGGAAGTTAGAGTTGCAGATAACTAACAGATTTCGCCCGCGTGAATGTGGAAGTAGGTCGTTCCCTATCACAATTGAGCTTATTCTAAAAAACACTCATGAAAATAGGGATACTACAAGGCCATAACGTACTGGCTAATAGAGCTTATGTTAACACATTATTATGTGTAAACAATGTTACTGAGTCTGGGGTCATTACCCTTAATTGGTTTGGCAAATTATTATCGTCATTTATTTGTTTAATCTAACGTTATTTATCATTTGCATTGAATTAATCCGCTTATCCTTAATACCACATATAAATTCAATTGTTATCCATTTTTTAGGGTAAACAGTTTGGCGCTCACCGTGGAGCTAAGGATAATAGTGGCAATTCGATGCAAATTTTCATAAAGCACTTTATTTTACACTTATTTTTTGAGCTTCTAATTTCAGGTCAAACTAAAAATGCTAAACTCCCAATCTGCTCATTTGAACGTTGATGCTGAGTTCGGCCACTATTATGAGAACAACAACATAGTGCCCAGCAACGAGGGGCACCCTATTGACCCCAACTGAGTCCCAGTCGCGGATCCGATCGATGCTAACTCACACGTGGCTATCGAAACAAATTTGCCTACTGACTTCGAAAATAGCATTCTCGGGGAGCCCGATCAATAGCTCGGAGTACACACAATGGCGAAGGTGATGGGATCAACTTGCGGGTAATCTTCGAAATGTTACAGGCTCAACAGGCAGCAATAGCCCAGTTGCATAACCAAAGTCGTGCCCCCAGCAGAGTTGAGCCCGAACCATCCCAGGAAAAACGCCCGCAGAAATGAACCGGCCACAGAAAGGCCGAATGAAGCTGAACCCGGGACCAACCCCGAGATAAGAAAGATTCTTGAGGAACTGACAAAATGGGTGTAATCGGAGAAAATAAAATCGAAGCCAACGACAAAAAAGTAGAGACCTATAACTCTAAGGTCGATCAAATCCCAGGGCCACTACCGATACTAAAGGGCCTGGATTCCAAGAAATTTGTCCAGAAGTCTTTCCCTCCGAGCGCAGCTTCGAAGCCGATCCCAAAGAAGTTCCGTATGATCGAAATTTCAAAGTATAATAGAACAACGTATCCAAATGAACATGTGACCTCCTATACATGCGCCATCAAGGGGCACGACTTGGAAGATGACGAAATCGAATATGTTTTGCTGAAAAAGTTCGGAGAGACCTTGTCAAAAGGAGCTATGATATAGTATCACAACTTACCCCCTAATTTTATAGACTCGTTTGTTATGCTTGTTGATGCCTTTGTAAAGCGCACGCCGGGGCCATCAAGGTCGAGACCAGGAAGTCAGAACTTTTCAAAATAAAACAAAGAGATAACGAGGTGCTTAGGGAATTCGTGACAAGGTTTCAAGTGGAACGGATGGATCTGCCTCCACTCGCGGACGATTGGTCCGTTCAGGCTTTCACCCAAGGACTCAACCCTTGAAGTTCATTGGCTTCCAGCAGTTGAAACAAAAATTTGATAGAATACCCGGCGGTAACTTGGGTCGGCGTCCTTTAACAGGAACCAATCAAAAACTAGGGTTGAAGACGATCAGCTTTGGTCCCCTATGAATCCGTTTATCCCGGCATAACTAGTGACAGATCCAAAAAAACTGTAACACCTCGGAAAATTTTGAAGTACTTAAGTGCTAGTAAGAAAGTTGATGTGTGTTAATTATATTATTTTGTGTGCAGACGAGGATTATTAATATGATGGATATTAATTGGATATGATAATAAGTGTACGAGTCGTATTATAAGTGATGTGGGGTCTAAGGGGAGACCTAAGTCTAAGTCAAGTTGGAAATTGCATACTAGGCTAAAAGTTCCAAATGAGTACGCACAAGAAGTTATCTTCTAGTTTCTAACTCTTCAAATCGTTCGTCATTTGGACACTCCTACAAGAAGTTATGACAAAATTACCAAAGGTTGGCAGAATGTAATGGAGTACATTACCTCTTTATTTATGGATGAGTATAGGTAGAAGGAAATTTAACATGCTTTCTTGGTCAGGTTCACTCGATTGAGTGCCGGTCGCACTCCCCGATTTCAGGGGTGAAAAAAGCCACCGATCATGAACCAAGATCGAACATATATCGGTATCAACCATACAATGGAGATCGAAGGGGTAATGGGTCCGGACGCAACCCTACGAGGAGTGAAAGAAGGAACAATCGAGGCCACAATAGTCGGGGACTCATGAGTAAGAACGGTTTCGACAGACCACTGGGAGACACCAAGACTATCAGAATACAACTTCAGTGTCGATGCTGCTAGCATCGTATCCTCCATCAAACATATCAAAGATACCAAATGGCCTCGACCATTGCAATCTGATCCTGCCCAAAGGGGTCCCAACCTAATGTGTAAGTATCATGGCACTCACGGCCACAAAACCGAAGACTATCGACAATTAAGAGAAGAAGTAGCCTGGTTATTCCATAACGTACACCTCTGAGAATTTCTGAGGGATCAAGCCAAAAATCACTTCAGGAATAGAGACTCCAACAAGCAGACCGAGCAAGAGGAACCTTGGTGGAGTTGACGTCCCCAAGGGCCAATGCTAAAACGCACTAAGGTGTCCATTACAAGGGAGAAACGGACTCGAGATTATGTACCGGAGGGAACCGTATCTTCAACGATGAGGAAGTTGAAGGCATCGTGCAACCACATAATGATGCACCGGTAATATCTGTACTCATAAATAAATCTTGAGTTAAGCGTGTGTTAATTGATCTTGGTAGCACAGCCAATAACATCAGATCGAGGGTCATGGAACAAGTGGGTCTCCAAGACCGAATAGTGCCTGCAGTCCGAGTTTTAAGAGAATTTAACATGGCATGCGAAAGTGAAACTACTAAAAGGGAGATAACCCTGTCGGTAAACACCATCGGAATCATTCAAGAAACGAAGTTCTATGTGATCGAAGGAGATATATAATGCTCTATTCGGAAGGCCATGGATTCACAACATGAGTGTAGTACCCTCGGCACTACATCAGGCATTAAAATTCCTCACACCGGGAGGGATCAAGACAATTTACGAAGAACAGCCGGCCGCTAAAGAAATGTTCACGGTCGATGAGTTGACCCCGATATTCGCACTCTCGATATCAAAGGACCCGAGTTCGGTTACGAGGAAAGAAACTAAATAGCAATCACCGACACTGACCCCTACCGAACCAAGAAGCAGGAGACAAGCGAGGATGATGATTACGGTTTCCTAGGTCGTTCATAGCCCCTGACAACTCCGATGCTACCAAGTCAATAGTTGAGGAGCTGAAATAAGTCATACTGGTTGAGCACTTTACCGATCGGAAGGTATACTTGGGTCCAGGGCTAACTCCAGAGCTCAGAAAAAAACTCATTGAATTCCTTAGAGCTAACATATATTGTTTCTCTTGGTCCCATCTTGATATGATAGGGATCCCACTAAAAATAACTACTCACAAAATGAGCTTGGATCCGAATTTCCACCCGGTTAAACAGAAGAGGAGGCCTCAACCCTCAAGCATGCATTCATCAAAGACGAGTTATCCAAACTCCTTAAAATAGGTTTCATTCGGGAAATTATAGTACCCAAATTGGTTAGCTAACGTAGTGGTAGTACCTAAAAAGGGAAACAAATTAATAATGTGTGTAGACTACAAATACTTGAACAAACCATGCCCTAAGGACTATTTTCCTTTGCATAACATCGATCGCGTGATCGATTCGATGGCCGGATATGAGATACTCAGCATTCTCGATGCCTATTCTGAGTACAACCATATCTGGATGGACCCGGGCGACCAAGAAAAGACTTCCTTCATCACTAAATATGACACCTATTATTATAACGTAATGTCGTTCAGACTAAAAAATGTCGGTGCCACTTACCAACACCTAGTAAATCGGATGTTCGAAGAGCTAATAGGGAAATTAATGGAGGTTTACATTGAAGACATGTTAGTTAAGTCTTGGCGAGCAGAGGACCATTTGGAACATTTGCATGAAACCTTCAACATACTGAAGAAATACAAGATGAAGATGAACCCAGAGAAATGTGCATTCGGTGTCGGGTCCAGGAAGTTCCTTGGATTTATGGTGTCTAACCGAGGGATTGAGATCAATCCCGACAAGGTCAAAGCTATAGAGGACATCATTGTAGTGGACAATATCAAGGTCGTTCAAAGGTTAACAAGGCACAGAGCCACCCTGGATCGGTTAATTTCAAGGTCCTCTGATAAGAGCCATCGCTTCTTCTCGTTATTGAAGAAGAATAATAACTCTTTGTGGACCCCGGAGTGCCAGCAAGCTTTGGAAGAACTCAAACGGAACATTTCGAGTCCACCTTTGCTTCATACCAAAGGCAGATGAGCAATTGTACATGTACTTAGCGGTAAGTGGAGTCTTAGTCTAGGAAGAATAAGGTACGTAATTTCCTATATATTATGTTATAGCAGGACTCTAGGCGAGTATGAAACAAGGTATCCTCACCTGGAGAAATTGGTGCTCGCTTTGCTAAGAGCCTCCAGGAAGTTAAGGCCATATTTTCAATGCCATCCCATATGTGTCATAACTACCTACCCATTGAGAAACATAATGCACTAACCCGAGCTCTCGGGACGATTGGCTAAATGGGCTGTGGAAATTAGCGGGCACGATATCGAATATCGACCCAGAAGAACCATCAAATCTCAAATTTTGGGAGATTTCATGGCCGACTTCACGCCAGTCTTAATACCTGAAGTCGAAAAGGAATTGTTGTTAACCTCGGGGACTTCCTCGAGAATCTAGACCCTCTTTACGGACGGTGCCTCGAATGCAAAGGGGTCCGGACTCGGCATCGTTTTGAAGCTGCCTATGGGTAACGTAGTTAGGCAATCTATTAAAACTGTGAAATTGACTAACAATAAGGTAGAATATGAGATTATGATTGCAGGTCTCGAATTGGCTAAAAGCCTGGGGGCCAAAGTGATCAAAGCTAAATGTGATTCCCTCCTTTGGTAAATCAAGTCAATGGGATGTTCGAAGTGAAAGAGGAACGAATGCGAGAATACTTGGATAAACTACAGGTAATACTACATCGATTCAAAGAATGGACCCTATAACACGTGCCCCCGGATCAAAATAGCGAAGTTGCTGCTTTAGTTAACTTGGGGTCGTCGGCTGATGACGATGAATTTAGCTCGGGAACGGTCGTACAACTCATGAAATCAGTAGTGGAAGAAGGTCATGCCGAGATAAACTTAACAAGTTTAACTTGGGAATAGAGAAACAAGTATATAGAATGTTTGAAGATTGGGAAGTTGCCTTCGGATCCCAAGGAGTCAAGAGCTCTGCGCATGAAGGCGGCTAGGTTTAGCCTGTCCGAAGATACTCTGTTCAGAATGTTTGATGGACTACTCTCCATATGCCTGGGACCAGGAGACACCAAATATGTTTTGAGGGAAGTTCACAATGGCACCTGCGGAAATCATTCAGGGGCAGAATCGTTGGTTCGTAAGATAATCAGAGTCGGTTATTACTGGATCGACATGGAGAAAAATGTGAAAGACTTTGTGCTAAAATGCGACGGCTATTAGAGACACGCACCAACGATCCACCAGCCCGGGAGTTGCTACATTCGATCCTGTCGCCTTGGCGTGTCATGAAATAGGGAATGGACATCGTCGGTACCTTTCCATGGGCACTCGGTAAGGCTCAATTTATACTATTTATGATTGACTATTTCACTAAATGGGTTGAAGATCAAGTGTTTGAGAAGGACCGAGAAAAAGAAGTCATCGACTTCATTTGGGACCACATAATATACTTGTTCGGTATACCGGCCGAGATAGTGTGTGATAACGGGAAGCAGTTCATCAGCAGCAAGGTAAGAAAATTTTTCGAAGACCATAAGATCAAAAAGATCTTATCAACACCCTACCACCCTAGCGGGAATAGATAGTCAGAGTTGATGAACAAAACAATCTTTCAAAACCTTAACAAAAGGTTGACCGATGCTAAAGGAAAATGGAAGGAAATCTTGTCCGAAGTCTTGTGGGCATATCGCATGACCTCAAAATACAGTACCAGGGTCACCCCATTTCATTGGTCTACGGTGCCGAAGCACTAATAACGGTCAAGTGGGAGAACCGAGCCTCAGGTTTCGATATGAAATCGAAGAATCAAACGGCTAGGCCATGAGCACGAGCCTAGAACTACTGGATGAAAGGCGCAAGGGTGCTCTAGTCCGGCTCACCGTCTAAAAGAAACAAAGATATTACAACCGCAGAGCCAACCTCCGACACTTCAACATCGGGGACTTGGTGTTAAGAACAGTAACATGAACACCCGGAACACAAACCAAAGGAAACTAGGACCAAATTGGGAAGGTACGTATCGAGTCATCCGGATTAGCAGTAAAGGTTCGTATAAACTCGAAATAGGAAATGGCGCACAACTACCAATACCAAACAACTGGAACATGACCCACTTAAAATGATATTACTGTTAAGGTACGACATCATTCATTTTTTTTACGAATTGGGCCAACACTTGCAGGCAACAGCCAAAGGAGAATGTAGTTTTTAGGTCTGAAAGCACGCATTGCACTTTTTTCCCTTGAATTGGTATTGTCCCAAATGGGTTTTTCGGCAAGGTTTTTAACAAGGAAATAATAAACTGTGCTAACTTAGAGTCGAAAATGGGGTTTAAATCGGGATCAATGGTTACATCAACAGTATTCGAGCCCACTCGAAGATCGACCTCGAATATTGGGGGCCCATCATCCTCGGGTCAAGATTTTTAGCAAGGAAGGAAGTTGTGTGCTCGAACAAACCAAGCTCGCTGGTTAGGATTTATTGTAAGGGCCAAAAAGTCAAATGAACCGGTCCTGCATAGGTCACCCCGGCCATAATACGAGCTTCCACACACTTGTAATATTGTACGTTACACATAGAAATGAAATAAAGTTTCTACCTTGCTAACAAATATTTTTTGCTTCTTAAAAGTATCGAGCCTAAAGGTTATTCCTACCTGGGAACTATCGAGCCCAAGGGCCACCTTTATCCGAGCCCAAGGGGCTAACCCCACTCGGGGACTGCCATCCAAGATAAGTTCGGGCGGCTCGGGTTATCGAAACCGGAGGCACAAGACCTAGTAGACAGTGCCCAAACCTAAAAGGCTACGACCGCCCTAAAAACAGTTCATAGACGTTTGAATCTCGTAATAAACACATAAGGCCTTCAACAAAATTCCGAACTTGTCCAAAGGTTACCCTCGGCAAAGGTATAGTCTAAAAAAATTTAAAACATTCATCTTGGGGAAAGATTCCGGTCACTTTGAGCCCCCATAAGTTTCAAGAAAAACTTGCTTCGGGGACAAGTCTTATTCGGACATCCAAAAAATGACTTATTACTACGTTTGATCTCGTGCTAAGGCATTTGAAATCTTTGGAATTGTAAAAAAAATGCTAAAGATAATAGACTTGAAAATTGCCAAAAGGGAAAAAACTTTATATACATTCTGAAATGTCATTACAAAGGTCAGTGAAAATGGCCTCAACAAATCAAATGTACAAGATACAAAAATAAATACAAAAAATCCAAAGGCATATACGTCTGATCTTCACCAGAACCAGCCTGGACCAGAGCCATCAGGGCCTTCGGGTTCTTCGGAGCCCTCAGAGCTTCTTTCATCTTCGGGTTCAACTAGATTCTTGGACTCGAACTCAAATCTCTTCGCCACTTCTACATCGGCTACAGGTCAAAGCCTCGGGCATGGATCTCTTCGAGGTCTCCCTCCAGGATAGCCGCCTCTCTTACTCAGTAGTAGCCTTCAGGCGAGCCTCGACTGCTTTAACATCGGCCATATACTAGGGCACCATCTCTTCAGCATCGACGAAAGTTGTGCATAGCTGAGACTTTATAGCTTCAAATTCATTATGGAGGGCATTCCCTCTGCCAGAGCTGAGCTTAGTTGCAATCGGGGTTCATCATTCAACCGGGGACCTCTTGTCGGCTTTTTACTTCGCTACCGAAGTTGGACCTTTACCAATGCCAGCTGTGCCTGGGCGGTTTCCTTCTCCAAAACCAGCCGGTCCATTTTGCTCTTCCAACCTTCGGCCATGGCTCGTAACTCATCCATTTCAGCTCGGATCCGGTCGATCCAATCAATCTTCTGCTGAACCTGTGAGATTTGGTCGTTAGTTTCCATGGCTAAGTCTCTATTGCAAACTTTGAAAACATTTACCTTTTCCACCAAGTTGGCATGCTCCTTCTAGGCCGCGTCCAGCTCAACCTGGAGGGTCTTAACAACCCTTGCGTGTTGCTCGCTGAGAAGCTTGTACATATTTCATTACTCGGCAATCTCCTTGACATCAAGCTCGAGCTGGTTAACCTTAGTCCGGTACCGAAGAAAGCTTTCGTGATGAAGAATCGAGGCCTGCAAAAGGTTAAAAGAAAAAAGACATGAGAAATATCAAGAACGAAGTCAAAGGTCGAAAGAGCGTAATGATGCCTTACCTGATTCAATGTCTGCTGCGCCACGTTGAACAAACACGACACATCCACCTCATTTATTTTTGCCTGGTTTTCTTCGGTCACCAGACATTGGAGGTAGCTCACTACTCCTACGGGAGCAGAAAGAACCCGGTCATCCTCTGGGACAGTGATGATTATCGATCTCTTACGACCGGGATTCGCACTCGGGGCGGGGAACTGGTTTATTAACTTTGTGCTCGAATTTAGCTTGCTGACTTCTGAAGACGGATCTTTTATCGGCACTTCTAGGTCGCCCGGCCCAGAAAAGTCTTCCAAGGAGTCCGAGTCTATAAGGCCTCGTAAAATTTTTCCTAAAAATCGGGATTCTGTGATGCCGAGCTAGGCGTAGAGGTCAATAATAGTAGTGCGTTAAAAAAATAAGGAAAATATTTTGCAGAAAAATGGCATTTCTACGGTCTACTATGCGGCCGCAGAATGATTCTGCAGACCGCAGAGTAAGGCAGCCTTTTTGGCCAATTTTGATGCTATTTTTGTGGCCCATTATGCGATCGCAGAACCATTTCGCGAGCCGCACATTGATCGCATATTCGCCTTTGAGATTTGTTATGTGGGAGTTCTTCAATGCATTATGTGATCGCAGAACAGGTCTACGGACTGCATACTGGTTGCAGAAAAATGCCAGGGGTTGAGGCCAATTATGCGGCCCATTTGTGGATCGCAGAAGCATTATGCGGTCGCATATGCGACCGCAGATCTGTGTCGGGGCTCCTATTTTTCTCATTTTTAAACCCGACCCTATCTCGTTAAAACACCCATTTTGGACCATTTTGAACATATTTTTTGATATTTCTAGAGTGAGAGAGAGAATCCTAGAGGGAGGGCCTAATCTTCACCAAATTGTTCTTCAATTATCACTTAAAACCTTGAAGATATTCAAGTGAGGAACCTAAGTCTTCATCCTAAGAGGTAAGACTTCATCACCTCAGCTCTTAATTCCAAACATAGCTATAATGAGCCCTTAGTGCGATAATTCATAGAGATAAAGGTGATTACCTTGCATGCATGTGTTCCTAGAGGATGTGGGGGAGTTGTAAATCAAAGATAGAGAATTGTAAATCAAATGTAGAAAATAAAGGGGTATGGGTTGGTGTAGTCTTTCCTAAAAAAGTCTATAAAACCTTAATGAACACATAATGTTTGATAAAATGCTCAAGTGAGCAATGATTATGATCATTTTTCTAATTGTGGGTTCAATTGTGGCACATTGCTAAAATAGATTGATGTTGTGAACATTCCAAAACATATTAGAAATTAAGGAAAGCTCAATTGAGGTATGTATGGATAAACCTCCTTCTTTTAGAATCGAAATCCCTGGTGTTTGTAAAATTGGTGTAAGTCCCCAAATTGATCATACTAGAATTGACTGTCCCAACTGGGTTGTGTTGAATGATATATGTTCAATAATTGTACTAAATACTTTTTATGTTATCTTGTCCTTCGAGGATATGTGTAAAAATGTGAAGTATGTATTAAGAAATGTAAGACTTCTTATCAAAAATCGAATAAAGGTTGTTATGCCAATTTGTATGAAAGACCTCTACGTGATTAGGATATTCCAAGTCTTTCCCTTATGTGTATAAATTCCTTACATGATAGGCCTTATTGTTGCTGATGATAATGTATTGAATTTGTTAAAAGGGAAACTTGAACTATGAAACATGGCAAAGTGCCAGGGATGACTTAGTAAATGAGGCCACTAGTGCCAATGTATCGAATGATAGGAAATAAATGCGAAGTGAGATGATTGATTGAAAGGATGATGTCTCAAATGAGATGGCCTAGCCGATTGGGCCGTGATCGGACGCCATGCCGCACACATGGTGGTAATTGTGCGAGAAATAATGATTGAAATTGTGGATATGGTTGATGTCTCAAATGAGATGACCTAGCCGATCGGGTCGAGATCGGACTCCGTGTAAGAACACGGTGGCATTGTGGACTGTGGCACATGGAACTAAAAATTTCCAACTTACTAAGATGGAACTTCATTGAGAACTTATGTGACCCTTACTTGATGCTTTAGTATTGTTTGAAACTCTTATTGATCTCATGACTTCTTTTCCCCTTGTATTATTGTTCATTCTATTGAGATGGTATTTTAGCTCTACATACTAGTACTATTCGATAGTACTAACGACTCTTTTACCGGGGGCGCTACATCTTTGAATGGATGTATGTGATTCCGTAGCAGACAGTGTCGATCGCAACTAGCGGTGCATCCTCTTCTCAGCAGTCTTGGCGAGCCCCATTTCATTTCGGGGTCGTACATATTTTGTTCCTTATGTATTGTACTTGAGGTATAGCCGGGGCCTTGTTGCCAACACTTTTGACGTACTCTTTTCTAACTATTTAGAGGCTCCGTAGACCCTATGTGGGTTGTATATGGGTATTAGAAAGGTTAGCGGATCATGTATGTTTTGGACTCTTGCCCCACTAAGTCGTAAAATGTGTGTATTTTGGGAACTTAACTATGATGTAGCGAAAATGAAGTAAAATGAATTAGTAATGTTTGTATATATGATCTTTCCACTGTTTAACTAATGGTAACGTGCCTTCTTTTAATCATAAGCGAGTCAGGTAGGAAGTGTCTAACAAGCTTGCTCGACCGGGTTCACTCGATTGGGCGCCGGTCGCGCTCCCCGAGGTTAGGGCGTGATAGAGTCCAAACCGTCGAAAAAGGAATGATAGGGACCGTCCATTCCATGAGCCCTTTCATTAGACTTTTACTTTCTCGCTTAAGCCTCCTCGATCATAAACTCGGTGTAAGAGGACATCCCCAAGATCTCAATTAAACCCGGGACTTCCTTTGGTGCAGAACTGGCATCCTAAGAAGTTTCACCCTCGGGATTCGCGTCGGCTTTCTAAGTTGAAAAAGGACCAGTCTCGCGATTCTTCCCCTCGGATGCATCCTAATCCCCGTTATAGGGGGTTTTCCCATGAGTTACAAGGACAGACTCATCCTACGGCTCGTCCCTAAGCCCGAAGAGGGAGTCAAAGGCGGGCACACGGGAATTGGAGCCCCTCCTGGGCTTGCGGAGCACCCGCTTCTTCAGTTTCCTTTGCCTCGGAGCTCGGGGAGCCCGCGAGTTTTCTTTTCCTCTTCTTCTTTTCCTCCATGGCAGAAACAGAGGGATAAACGGGCTGGGGCACATCTTCATCCCCTTCTGAAGGCCTAAGTTTGGTGGTCTTATGCAAACCTACAATGATAAAGAAGAGGGGTTAGTATAATAAAGTAAAGATGTAATGTTGACTATTCAGAAAGAAACCTTACCATGAGAAATAGCTTCCCACCGACCCTTTGAGAGTCCGCGCCATGTGCGCTCGAAGTAGGACATTTGAGTATAGATGCCCTCGATCAACTCTTTTAACCGGGGGACCGTATTCGAAACTCGGGCAACAACTGCACAACCAAAAACACGAATGAGAAGATCAAAATAAAGGAAGAAGAAATTTTGATTTTAAAAGAAGGAGTTGAGCTTATGAGACACCTTCCATTTCTCAAGGAATGACATGTATTCTAGAGGGATCAAATCCTCGGTCTTCACTGGGACGAAGCGTCCCTGCCAGCCTTAGTCCCGGTCTTCGTCAATACTGGAGAAAGGGGCTTTTCTGGTCCGGCGTGTAAGCTTGATCATCCCATCTAAGAACATCCGGGGTCTGTATAATCGAAGCAGGTGGTTGATCATAAACCGACGAGATTCAGTCTTGTAATGACTCGATCGGTCGTTTTGAGCTCTAGCGTGTCGTTCAGTGGTTTGAAGTCGTGAGCAGCTCCATTTCAGGTATTATGACTTGTAGGTGTGGTCGGAATTTAATTTCAGAAAGTTTAGAGTTGATTTGGAAAGAAAATTCTCATTTTAGAAGCCTTAAGTTGGAAGAATCAACTAAGATTGGAATTTTGAGTAAACGACCTCTGAATCAGGATTTGAAGGTTCCAGCAGGTTCGTATGATGATTTCGGACTTGGGCGTATGTACGGATCGTGTTTTGGATAAATCGGGAGCATTTTGATGCATATTGTGGAAGTCAGCATTTTTGAAGAAATTTCCTAAGTTTGACTTGAAGCGCATTTCAGTGATGTTGATGTCCGTTTGGGATTCCGAGTCTGGAATAGCTCCGTATGGTGATTCTGAATTTGGGAGCGCAATCGGAAGTGAATTTGGATGTCCGTAGGTCATTTTGAAGTCATTTGGCTAAAGATAGAAATTTGAAGGTTTTTGCGAAATCCTACCGGAAGTGGAAATTTTGATATCGAGGTCGGAATGCGACTCCGAAAGTTGGAGCAGGTCCGTAATGTCAAATATGACTTGTGTGCAAAATATGGGGTTAATCGGACGTGATTTGATAGGCTTCGGCATTGGATGTAGAAGTTGGAAATTTCTAAGTTCATAAAGTTGAGATTTGGGTGCGATTCGTGGTTTCGATGTTGTTTGATGTGATTTGAGGCCTCGAGCAAGTCCACATTATGTTTTGTAACAGGTTGGTATAATTGGACCGGGTCTCGGAGGGCCTCGGGTGGATTCCCGGTGGTTAACGGATCAAGTTAAAGTTTGAAGAAGGCTGGGATTGCTGTCATCTGGTGTGACCGCACCTGCGAGGATTTGGCCGTAGGTGCGGCTATGGCACCGCAGGTGCGAAGGATTGATGGTCCGGCTGGGAGCGCGGGTGTGATGGTATTTCCTCACCTGCAAGGTCGCAGATGCGGGTTAAGGGGCGCAGGTGCGAGGTTGGCTTGAGTTGAGGAAAAACGCAGGTGCGGAGGTTTGGTCGCACCTGTGGAATCGCAGGTGCGAGAGTTTGATCGCAGGTGCGAAAAATGGCCTGGGCAGAATGTTTTAAAACCGAGAATTTGTGGCCATTTCTTCATTTCTTCTTTGGTTTGGTCGATTTTGGAGGAGCTTCAAGAGAGGATTTCTTCATGCAATGTCAAAGTAAGTAATTTCTTCATGTTTTTAAAGTTAAATACAAGTATAGGCATGGAATTAGACATGAAAATTGGTAGGAAATTGGGGAATCTTAAAAAAACCTAGAAAATGGAAATTTGGATTTTTAGCCACGAATTTGAGGATGGAATTTGGAGTAAATTGTATATTTGAACTAGTGGAGCTATGGGTAGAATATATCTTCGAGAAATTTTGGATTTACGGGCACGTGGGACCGAGGGCATTTTGGTCATTTTACTGAGCGGAGTTGGGAAATTATATAATTTGGAATTGTTGCAAGTATTAAAATATATTTTCATTGGTTTGTCGTTGTTTGGATAGTTTTGGAGCGTTGTGCAACGATTTGAGTCACCGGAAGGGCTTGGAGTCCGGTTATGGAATTTCGGAGCGAGGTAAGCCTCCTTTCTAACTTTGTGAGGGGGAATTGTCCCCCTAGGTGAATTAATTAAGTATATGCTATTATCTTCGAGGGATACATACGCACGAGGTGACAGAGTCCGTGCGTAGCTACTATTATGCCATGTCCGGGTAGTCTAAGACCCACTAGCATGCCTTACATGTTGTACCTGTAATCCTGCCTGTAATACTAAATTGCTAATATAATCGAAATTGTAATTGAATATCTAAAGAAGACTAGAGTTTATTTTCTTAATCATCTAGAAAGAGAATTGATTCCTCTGTGGATAATTGTGTACCTGGTAGGGTTGTATTATGGAATATCATTAAACTTGGACAATGAGTTTCAAAACAAAGATTTTAAAGCTATATTACATGTTCCTTTAAGAAGAATTTTACCACTTTCCTGAGAAAAACTGCTTTCTTGATAAAAATACGAATTTATTATGTGGATATGTGTACATATAAGCACTTGAGTCGCAGGTATGATTCGTGAGCAGGCTAGCCTTATTATTTGTATGTATAACCGCGTCGCATGATCGAGTCGCGAGCGGGGCAGATAGATGCATTTATGGTTCGAGCCGCCCGACCCTTGACAACGCACAATTTGTTATTGTTGGTCCGCGTCGTTCGACCCTCTGCATTGCTTGTGCATGATATTTACTGCGTAGTTGCTATAATTTTTTCCTGATTATTGGCCTGGGATTTTAAACTATCAATTGAAATGATAGAGATTTAAAGTTATTAAAAGATTTTGGAATAAGTTTTTCCTTCCCGTTGATTAATTATTATTTGATTAAATCACCCATGTTGATTAATTGTTATTAATATGACGAAGATATAAAGTGTTAAATGTGAACGAAGCTGATAATATTTATTCCTGATTTTAATAAATTGCCTATGATAATCATGCTTAGTGTCACACTTGAATATTCTAAATTGACCTTTAGCAAGTGTCTAATTTGACCTATCGTCACTACCTCTCTGAGGTTAGGCGGGCGACTTACTGAGTACGCGTTATTTTTGTACTCATGCTACACTTGCTGTGCATTTTATTGCACAGGTACTTTCATAGCAATGTGGAGGATCCGGAGGCGATCCGCAGCTGACAGAGTCTCCCTCATACTGTATTTATTTTATTTTAAATTTCCTTGTCCAATTTGTATGTTGGACAGGCTTTGTGATGATTGTATAAATTCTTAGAAATTGCTCATGTACTTGTGACACCGGGTTCTGGGATGTGTTGGGATATATTTGCTAAAGTGTAGTATTCAAACCATTGTTTTACTTAACAAATTTTATTTGGTTAACATGTAATAGAGTGAAAGGAAATGTTTTTTTTCATAAATGTTAAAACCGGAAATTTATTTTAATTAATTAATGATTGGGTTGCCTGGAAATGATGTCTGGCGCCATCACGACCTTAGGGATTTTGGGTCGTGACAACATGGTATCAGAGCTCTAGGTTCCCTTAGGTCTCACGAGTCATGATCAAGTCCAGTAGAGTCTTGCGGATCGGTACAGAGACGTCTGTACTTATCTTCGAGAGGCTACAGGGCTGTTAGGAGTACTTCCCTTCTTGATTCCTCATCGTGCGATTTGATTCCGTTGAGGCTTATGTCTATGTTTATTCCTACTCAATCTTACACGTCGCGAGCGCTTGCTATGAATCAGGAATTTGAGGAATTGAAATGGTGCTACGGATGTAATTTGAGATGTTTCCATGTGTAATTGGTTGGGGCTGTTGTTATGGCCCTGCAAAAGAATAATATGTTATTTCAGCTCAATAGTTGTGTTTCTGAGAGCCTTAAGGCTATGCTCAGGTAGTAATGATGCTTGCGATTGGTTATCGCGCGGTGTCGATATGATAGAATGCTTGCTCATATGTTGGGGGTGATGAATGGTTTGAAGGGAGGTCTTCTCAGAGTATGATTTCGAGATTTCAGTAGTTTAGTTCCGGCAGAGGAAAGGCATTTGGATTATGAATGGTTCGGTTGGGGTTGATAAAGTAGTAAGACTCGGTGTCTTCAAGTTGAGGGGGGATATGAACCTGTGACGTGAAGTCGTCATCATTGATTGAATGGAATGTGTTAAGTTTGTCGGTGCCATGGTTTCTTCAGTTGCGTGGGGTCAGAGTATGAGAAGAAATATTGAAGAATGCGGTTGGCAGAGACCGTGAGGTGTGGTGGTTCAGTACCGGATAAGTGTTGATAATGAAGACAGCTAGAGCAAGATGATCTCCGGAGAGCTTGAAGTCGTGGTGATCTGCTGGTTTGAGAGCTACAGGGAATGATCCGGAAGTGAGATTAGGTGGTGGTTCCATTTCTAGGAGGCCAGGTGTAAGGAGCGGAAGTCGAGCAGTCGCAAAGTGGGAGGAGCGGCATCATAGCTTGGAATTTGAAGATATTGTCGCGCATTTGATGGATGTCCATGAGGAGCGGGCGGACTAGTAAAGTTGGTAAATGAAGCAGGGCGTAGGATGGGGTATTGGAGTCGTAGAGAGCGTGCATTTCAACGTCATTGGATGGCGTCCGCGGGTGATTTCCACAGATGGGTTATCTCCTTTGAAAGGGTTAGTGGTGGCATTGTTGGCAGGTCTCTATAAGGATTTCTAGTGGCTATTTGGTAGGAGGCAGAATGTGTGAATGATGCTAGAGAATTTGAGTATTTAGGGAGTGCTAGAAAGCGAATTTGGAAGAATTGGGCGGATTGGTTGAGCAAGATCGTGTTATCAAAGGAGAAAGGATCTTGGCAGGGTCTAGAGTGGTGCAAGGAGTAGCTTCCGGCTAAGTGGGGGAGTCCCACCATCTGCAGTTGGTTTGCAGGATTGTGTTATCATAGGGTTGCGGATTGTCGGCGTGTTGGCAAGTTATTACAGCTAAGGGAAAGGAGTAAAATGGTGATTGTGCATGGGATTTTATGAATGTGTGCAAATGTTGGCCCTGTCGGACTAGGGTTGGGCTTTGGAAGATTCAGAATTTATGCTTAAGGCATGGGCGAGTTGTAAGGATAGTGACTCGGCCACGTGTTTCCTCGAAAGGGGTGTTTATGTGCTAGAAGAGCCTTGGAGTTGATTGTATTCAGGGCCAGTCAGAGTGGGTGACTCTCAATAGCGGTCCTAGTAAATTCAAAAGTTAAGAATGCGGCGTTTAAGGGTTTCAGGCAGCAATATGATCAAGAATCGGGCTTTGCAGAGTTATTTCTGAGAAAAAAGAAGATGGTTGGAATGTTCTATGATATGTTTCAGCGTGCAGGATAGTATTGGAGGAGTGAAAGAAATAAACTTCGGATTGTAGAAAGATCATCAGGAGGGTATGAGACAGGTTGCAGGATTTA
This sequence comes from Nicotiana knightiana, assembly GCA_005239525.1. NCBI lineage: Eukaryota > Viridiplantae > Streptophyta > Magnoliopsida > Solanales > Solanaceae > Nicotiana > Nicotiana knightiana. The sequence continues at coordinate 24,693 of ML376796.1, forward strand.
GGCAGCATAGTCTCGTGAATCAAGGTCACTCGGGATGAGTGAGGGTTGAGTTTGCTATGAGTTGAAGGAGGTTGCTATTATCCCTGAAGCAATTGAA
>ML376796.1:24921-39838 GCA_005239525.1 Nicotiana knightiana
TCGGATTGTAGAAAGATCATCAGGAGGGTATGAGACAGGTTGCAGGATTTAGGCAGCATAGTCTCGTGAATCAAGGTCACTCGGGATGAGTGAGGGTTGAGTTTGCTATGAGTTGAAGGAGGTTGCTATTATCCCTGAAGCAATTGAAGATGATTAAAAGAAGATAGATTGATTAGCCATGGTTGAAATGGCACATTTACGGCAGTGATCAGTTCCTTCGGTGTGATTAAGTTATGCATGTGGTTTGTGCCGGTGTGTGCGGGGCTTGTCGGCCGTCGTAATGGATTTCATGTGGGAGCATTTGAGTGATATGGCCTGTCAGGTGTAGGCGGATCCCGGAAGGGTTATGGTGGTATAGACTACTACTTAAGGATTTGCATGTTGGGTGATTGTGGGAATTCACTCGTGTGTTGAGATGGTACTCTTGAATTGAGTTAAGTAAAAGGTTTCTATATGATGAAGTGTTCACCCTATTGGTGGTTCAGAAGTTATGATGGAATTCTTGCGCTACCTCATATTGGCATGTTAGGTGCGGTAAGCAGTATGTAACTGGGAGTAAGAATCGAGATTGCGGTTCGGTGTTAATAAGGATGTCATGAGCTCGGAAGAGCAAGAAAAAGTGATTTGAAAGTTCATAGTAAGCTGGTGTTATCTTCAGTGTCACCTGAGATTGATATTCGGTGAAAGAGGCTTTGTACCCTGGTCATGGGTTTTTGATGTGTTTTGCGGCCTTAGTGTGGTCGGTGTTATGGATGGGTAGACTTGTTGCCTTGTGTGGAAGGTTGTTAAAGCATGACCGAGAAAAGATTGTATAAAGTGTGACATGTAGTCACTGAATACATTGAAGAATTGGACTGAGTTTAAAGAAGTGCAATATTGCTTAATTGAGAATTTATGCCTGGAAGACGTTCAGTTCATTTGGTTGTGAATTATGGGGTATTGTCCGGCTATGATGGTTGTTCTTGCGTATTATGAGGGAGAGTGGATTAATATGGACCCAGGTAAAAGCTACTAGCTTAGTTTGGTGCGAGCATGGTAGACTCAATGTTTTTGGATGGATTTAAATATGATTATGGGCTCCTTATGAGCCAGGCATGTTCATTTCAGTAGAGCGATTTTCATGGAAAGGTATTAGAACAACGGATGTTGTTCCGGCTTCGTCAAATTCATGTGTTAGTATGATGGTGCCGTGTGAGTTGTGAAACGGCTTGATAATTTTCTATGTGTTGAGGTCCCGCGTAGTGGGGGATGTTATGTGAGCAGGATAGCTCTTGAGATCCAGAGTGTGTATATATCGCACCTCAGTTGTGCTTAAGTTTTGTAGCCTACGGCTTTATTAGTCTCCCCATGATGGCATTATCGATATAATAGCGAGCAAACCATCTCCGTATATATATCTTCTTATATAAATTTTATGTGTGGATCGGGTGGCACGTTGCCACGGGTATGTTATTCGGATCGGGTTGCACGCCGCAACGGTGTGATGATGAGTAAGGTTTCTATAATTATTCTTTCTTATGTTCCACTTCCTATTTTCTGAGAAAAATTCATATTAGTTGCATGAGTTGAATAGTCCCTTCCTGAGTCATTTCTTATTATCATGTTCGAGCTATGGCCTATTGGCGCGATATGGTATCATGTGAGGCTGTTGGTCATGTTTGGGGTGATTTGTTGTCTGAGCATTTCGTACTGGGTGAGACGAGATTATCGGATTAGGGATCAGTGCGATAAGGTTATGTGAAGTGTATATTAAAGAACAAATGTCATTATTCATGTTCGTAATGAGGTGATGATTCTAGTCAAGATGATATATTCAATGATTTGATAACTCTGCAGTTGGGTATGAATTTCCACACATTTCCTCCGTTGTGGTGGTATCGTTAGCATTATAGCAGGATGTATGTATATATATATCATGAGGTGCATTGGGAGCATTAGATTCGTGGAATTTTGGGCTATTAAGGTTCAAGGAACGTCATTGTGGTTAGATGATGAATTTTGCGGTGCATGGTGCTAATTCAACAAAGGTATGCAGTCATGTTCTGGTATATCGTGTGGTAATTGACACGGTGTTTATACATTGGAACTAGGCCTGGCAGAGAAATTTCAAGTGTTGGAACTGGATTCTGAGCTTATTATATGGATAAAGAAGAAATCTTCAGGTTTGATCAAGCTAATGTACTCGACTGGGTTGTGGTAGCACGGGCAGGTGCACGAGGTGTTAAACAATGATTTCAGATAACTCCAGAGCAGTTCTTAGCACGTTCGAGGATGAACGTCGGTTTAAGTGGGGGAGAATGTAACGACCCGACCGGACATTTTGAGCTCTAGAGCGTCGTTCATCGGTTTGAAGTCATGAGCAGCTCCATTTCAGGTATTATGACTTATAGGTGTGGTCGGAATTGAATTTCGAAAAGTTTAGAGTTGATTTGGAAAGAAAATTCTCATTTTAGAAGCCTTAAGTTGGAAGAATCAACTAAGATTGGAATTTTGAGTAAACGACCTCTGAATCCGGATTTGAAGGTTCCAGCAGGTTCGTATGATGATTTCGGACTTGGGCGTATGTCCGGATTGGGTTTTGGATAACCCGGGAGTATTTCGATGCATATTGTGGAAGTCAGCATTTTTGAAGAAATTTCCTAAGTTTGGCTTGAAGTGCATTTTAGTGATGTTGATGTCCGTTTGGGATTCCGAGTCTGGGAATAGCTCTGTATGGTGATTCTGGAGTTGGGAGCGCGATCAGAAGTGAATTTGGATGTCCGTAGGTCGTTTTGAAGTCATTTAGCTAAACATAGGAATTTGAAGGTTTTTGAGAAATCCGACCGGAAGTGGAAATTTTGATATCGAGGTTGGAATGCGATTCCGGAAGTTGGAGTAGGTCCGTAATGTCGAATATGACTTGTGTGCAAAATTTGGGGTCAATCGTACGTGATTTGATAGGTTTCGGCATCGAATGTAGAAATTAGAAATTTCTAAGTTCATAAAGTTGAGATTTGGGTGCGATTCGTGGTTTCGATGTTGTTTGATGTGATTTGAGGCCTCGAGCAAGTCCGCATTATGTTTTGGAACAGGTTGGTATAATTGGACGGGGTCCCGGGGGGCCTCGGGTGGATTCCTGGTGGTTAACGGATCAAGTTGAAAGTTTGAAGAACGCTGGAATTGCTATCATCTTGTGTGACCGCACCTGCGAGGATTTGGCCTCAGGTGCGAAGGATTGATGGTCTGGCTGGGAGCGCAGGTGCAATGGTATTTCCTCACCTGCGAGGTCGCAGATGCAGGTTATGGGGCGCAGGTGCGAGGTTGGCTTGAGTTGAGGAAAAACGCAGGTGCGGAGGTTTGGTCGCACCTGTGGAATTGCAGGTGCGAGAGTTTGACCGGAGATGCGAAAAATAGCCTGGGCAGAATGTTTTAAAACCAAGAATTTGTGGCCATTTCTTCATTTCTTCTTTGATTTGGTCAATTTTGGAGGAGCTTCAAGAGAGGATTTCTTCATGCAATGTCAAGGTAAGTAATTTCTTCATGTTTTTAAAGTTAAATACAAGTATAGGCATGGAATTAGACATGGAAATTGGTAGGAAATTGGGGAATCTTAAAGAAACCTAGAAAATGGAAATTTAGATTTTTAGCCACGAATTTGAGCATAGAATTTAGAGTAAATTTTATATTTGAACTAGTGGAGCTATGGGTAGAATATATCTTCGAGAACTTTTGGATTTTCGGGCACGTGGGCCCGAGGGCATTTTGGTCATTTCACCGAGCGGAGTTGGGAAATTATATAATTTGGAGTTGTTGCAAGTATTAGAATATATTTTCATTGGTTTGTCGTTGTTTGGATAGTTTCGGAGCGTTGTGCAACGATTTGAGTCACCGGAAGGGCTTGGAGGCCGGTTATGGAATTTCTGAGCGAGGTAAGTCTCCTTTCTAACTTTGTGAGGGGGAATCGTCCCCCTAGGTGAATTAATTAATTATATGCTATTATCTTCGGGGGATACATACGCACGAGGTGATGGAGTCCGTGCGTAGATACTATTATGCCATGTCCGGGTAGTCTAGGACCCACTAGCATGCCTTACGTGTTGTACCTGTAATCCTGCCTGTAATACTAAACTGCTAATATAATCGAAATCGTAATTGAATATCTAAAGAAGACTAGAGTTTATTTTCTTAATCATCTGGAAAGAGAATTGATTCCTCTGTGGATAATTGTGTACCTGGTAGGGTTGTATTATGGAATATCATTAAACTTGGCAAATGAGTTTCAAAACAAAGATTTAAAAGCTATATTACATGTTCCTTTAAGAAGAAATTTACCACTTTCCTGAGAAAAACTGCTTTCTTGATAAAAATACGGATTTATTATGTGGATATGTGTACATATGAGCACCTGAGTCGCAGGTATGATTCGCGAGCAGGCTAGCCTTATTATTTGTATGTATAACCGCGTCGCATGATCGATTCGCGAGCAGTGCAGATAGATGCATTTATGGTTCGAGTCGTTCGACCCTTGGCAATGCACAATTTATTATTGTTGGTCCGCGCCGTTCGACCCTCGGCATTGCTTGCGCATGATATTTACTGCGTAGTTACTATGATTTTTGCCTGATTACTGGCCTGAGATTTTAAACTGTCAATTGAAATGATAGAGATTGAAAGTTATTAAAAGATTTTGGAAGAAGTTGTTTCTTTCCGTTGATTAATTGTTATTTTATTAAATCGCCCGTGTTGATTAATTATTATTAATATGACGAAGATATAAAGTGTTAAATGTGAACGGAGCTGATAGTATTTATTCCTGATTTTAATAAATTGCCTATGATAATCATGCTTAGTGTAACACTTGAATATTCTAAATTGACCTTTAGCAAGTGTCTAATTTGACCTCTCGTCACTACCTCTCTGAGGTTAGGTGGGCGACTTACTGTGTACACGTTATTTTTGTACTCATGCTACACTTGCTGTGCATTTTATTGCACAGGTACTTTCATAGAAATATGGAGGATTTGGAGACTTAGGTGAGTTGCATCATTCGGAGGCGATCCGTAGCTGACAGAGTCTCCCTCGTACTGTATTTATTTTATTTTAAATTTCCTTGTCCAATTTTTATTTTGGACAGGCTTTATGATGATTTTATAAATTCTTAGAAATTGCTCATGTACTTATGACACCGGGTTCTGGGATGTGTTGGGATATATTTGCTAAAGTGTAGTATTCAAACCATTATTTTACTTAACAAATTTTATTTGGTTAATATGTAATAAAGTGAAAGGAAATATTTTTTTTCATAAATGTTAAAACTGGAAATTTATTTCAATTAATTAATGATTGGCTTGCCTGACAATGATGTCCGGCGCCATCATGACCTTAGGAATTTTGGGTCGTGACTAGTCTTGTTCACGAAGTAACGGAGGAGAGTCACGATCCTCCACAATGATGGATGGATCTACCCGAGGCACTCCTCGCACCTCTTGCGAAAATCCAAGATGATCGGGTCCACTGGGCCCAGCGTGAAGGGATAAGTATAAACACTTAAGTACCCCTTCACATGAGTAGTAACAACATCCTTGGGCCTGGGGACTACCACGTCCTTGCCTTCCCAATTGCAGTCCTTATGGACTATGGGAAAAATGTCCTTGGTCATGGAACATATATATCTCGAGACCTCTTCGCCCCGTTCCTATTTACGTAAAGGCTTCTCGACCTTGAAGTCATTAGCAATTGAGCAGACCCTAGGGATAAACTCTGACAAAGGAGGCTCGGGGGCCGATTCGTTAATAGCAGCAGCTGGAGAAGTCATTTCGAGGGCCACCACCTCGGGGCGACTACTTCAGTACCAGCGGCCGGTTGAGAAGATGAGGAGGCAACTTGCTGAGGAACGGTTTTCGACGTTTTTGCCATTGTCATTTAGGAAAGATTTTGAAAATTTGAAGAATAAACACAAAGTTTTAGAGAAATGGGTTTTGAAGATGAAGAACAAAGTATGAAGATTTGAAGAAATTTTGGTAGAAACCTGGAGATTGCTAAGAAAATTGAAGAACAGGGATGAAGATTTGAAGATTTGGTGAAAGTTCTGATAATGGTTGATGACTCGAAGATAGAGGTTTGATTTGAAAGTAGAAAAAAGACAAAGGAAGGAACCAGAGTCATCTGTCGTTTCCCATCATTTCGGCTAGCCTACTCTCTGAGAAATAAGGGGACTATTTGTATACGGGTAAAACTGAGCCGGTTGCATGACTTGACTTCTCGGTGATCCAAGCGGAGCAGGAACATAACCGTAATGAATCAGATTCAGAACGAAGAACCCCTCGAATCAGGGCTCGAGTAAACACCTTCCTTCGTGCATATTGGGTCCATATCCCCGAGACCCGATTTAAGAGTTGAGACCTCGGAGAACATTACCCAGCATCTGCACATGAGTAAAAAAGGGTTGTGATGTATGTAGCTAACCAGATGTCACGACGTGAATTTCGTCTCGTATCGGCGGAAAATCAGTGATCGTCAAAACAAAATATTTTTACCTTTTTTAGAATTGTGCTTAGGGTAAAATTCCCCTACTATATAAAGGGGAAATATTATTATCCATATGGACATTGTAACATGCATATCGAGCAATACACTCTTATTCAAAGTTCTTACTTTTGTTCATCAGTTCTTCATTGGTGTGAGCTCGTGATCGAAAGCAGGAATTTCATAAAGCTGTTAGTCTGGGGTCACTCCCCTTAATTGGTTTGGTAATTTATTACGCCTTTATCTGTTTAATCTAACATGATTTATCATTTATATTAAATTAATCTGCATATCCTTAAATCCACATATAAATTTAATTATTATCCATTTTTAGGGTAAACAATCTCATAACTTATTACCTCATTTACTTCCAATTTAACCAAGGAAGAATTATTACACCTATAATTAGGAGTTTTCTTTCATCATGTGGTGTGTTAAAAATTATTGTCACGTGCATGAAAAAACAAGATTAAAGTCATGGAAAAAAAGAGTTTTACTTTATTGAAGGAAGGTATTCAAAGTAGTGGCGCTTTGGACTCAACTACTTGTCCAGTTTTTATTCGAGTCATACGACCTAATCAGGTTGTTGTATTCCGGGGGAAACAAGTCAAGAAGATTATTGTTGGACCATTAAAATTTTACTGCAGTGGGCTTGAATCTCCTTTAAAAAAACGAGATATTCACACCTCAATCGAAGATACTTTATTTTGTTCATTTTATTTTCTACTGAAATTGTATTTTCACCAACTATGTCTTTTATTCTTCTTCTTCTCCTCCTAGCTTTATGGCTTATTCTAACTTTTACTAGTTTTGGTTGATAGTTTGAAGATTAAAAGATGATTTTCTTTTTTTATCATAGTGTGATTAGTTTTTACACAACATATATAAGTAGTGGTATTAGTCTTTATTGATGGTTGGTTATCTGAAAAAACATTGGTTCATTTCATTATAAACTTCAGTTTAAGGCAGGTCATGTTTTTTCTTTTGAAGTCTTCAGTGAGTAAAGGAGAGTACATTCATGTAAATATGTGCTGAGTGAAGCTTGTACTGCAAATGATCTCCTAGTTGCACCTTCCTTTCTTTGTAAGTGGAGGTACAATTTCATGTCACTTAAAATTACATTTTTCAAATGTTATATTGTTAATTTAAAAACAATATATAGTTTGAAACATTAACGACAAAAGAATTTCCAAAAAGAGGACATTGAAATTTAAAATGACTATTTAACCTTAATATTTTCATTACGCAAGTCAAACATGCTTGGGACATGATTTTCACCTCGGGAACTAATCTAATATTTCACTTAAAATTAAAGAAATTTATGAAAATGTAAATAACTTATAACCAGAATGAAAAATAAAAATAAAAAATATACAGTGGCAAGTATATATTTATTAAGGTTAAAGTGTTTATGCTACTGTAACGACCCGACCGGTCGTTTTGGGAATTTAAACTCCGTTCGGTGGCGTAAGGTCTTGAACATCTTCACATTGTGTATATCGACCTGCGTGCGTAGTTGGATTCAGTTACCGGATAATCCAGAGTCGAACTGGAAGGAAAATTTCAATTTTTGAAGCTTAAGTGATGGAAGTTGACCAGAGGTTTGACTTTTGAATAAACGGCCTCGGAATGAGTTTTGGGTGATGCCAACATCTTTGTATGATGATTTTGGACTTAGGCGCGCGTCCGGAATTGGTTTTGGAGGTCCGTAGAGTAATTTGAGGTAATTCGACGAAAGTTAGAATTTCAGCGATTTCGACCGATAGGTGAAATTTTGATATCGGGCTCGGAATGGAATTCCGAGAGTGGCTGTAAGTCCGTTGTGTCATTTATGACTTGTCTGCAAAAATTTAGTGTCATTCCGGGTTGAATTGATAGGTTTTGACACGAGTTTTGATAATTGAAGATTTGAAAATTCATAAGTTTGATTTTTGGTTTGATTCGTCGTTTTGGTGTTGTTTTATGTGATTAAAACCTCGAGCGAGTTCGTGTTAGGTTATATGACTTGTCTGTGTGTTTGGACGGGGTCCCGGGTGTGTTTCGGATAGGCTTCGGGTCAATTTTCTCTCTTTTTGCACTGCTGATGCTGTTTCTGGTTTCCTTCTATGCGATCGTTTAGTAGTAGTCGCGATCGCTTAGTGTTGCCTTGCACCCACCCATTTTTCTCTTCATTGTGTTCACATACACCGGTTTGCGATCGCACAGTGTGGCGTGGGGCAGCAAAAAATTTCTTATATGCGATCGCATTACTTCATTCGCGATCACATAGTACCTTTTTTGGTCAGTAAAATTTTCCTTCTATGCGATCGCATATCACAATTTGACCAGTGACATTTTTCCTTCTATGTGATCGCATCTTCTCGTCCACGATTGCATTGAACAAATATCTGGGCACACAGAATATAATCCAAAAACGAGGGTTAGACAATTTTATTCATATCTTGACTTGTAGAGCTCGATTTTGAGCGATTCTTTGAGGGTTTTTCACATAATTTGATGGGGTAAGTGTTCTTTATCTAGAATTATATATATTCCATGAATTAGTCCTTGTTTTTATCATTCAAATTGTGTTTTTAGTTAGGGAAAATGTTGATTTTTGAAGAAAATCTTCAAAATGAAATTTCATGATTTGAGGGACGAAATGGTATCGGAACTTGGTAAATTTTGTATGGTTGAACTCGTATTGAAATGGGTAATCAGATTTTGTAAAACTTGTCGGCTTTCGAGGTACAGGCCCAGGGGTCAACTTTTGGACCGATTTTTAGAATTTGGTAAAGATTGAAACTTTATTATTCGGAATAGTTCCTTCCATTTTAGAGTATCGGGTTGTCGTCTTCGAGGTAAGTATCTTGCCTAATCTTGTGTGGGGGAATTACCCCTTAGGATTTGAGTCTTCTATGTTAATTGTAGTCCGTGTACGCGAGGTGACGTGTGCGTGCTCGGACTTATTTGTGGGAAGTTGACCCTTTAGGAATCTTAGATCCTTATATTCTCCGAATATGAATTGTCCTTAGCATGATTTAATTTTCCTAATTTCTAGTGTCATCTTTATTTGCTTAAATATAGAATTTCTTACTTTGGATTCATTCCTATTCCCTATTTGACTCCTAATTGACTTATCTGAAGATTTATTTCCTTTTTACTATCATGTTATGTCTTCTTAACTGCTTATCTCAAATTTGCAATTATCTTCATCTCAACCTATAATTGTTTTGGTCTTAAATAAAGTTATGATTATTCTCTGTTGCTTGTCCTTAAGTGGAAATTGTTGAATATTCTCGTAACTGCTCAACCTTAAAAGAAGTTTAGATATTCTATACCTTCATGACTTGCCCTTATATGGAGTTATCAAATTCGTGTGAGTTCCTTGTTGATTGAACCGTGTATTTGGGTACGATCCTTATACGCTATTTTCTTCCTTGTTGAGTTGTCCTTATTATGCCTAGTATTCTTTGTTGTGCTTATTCCTTGTGAACTAGCCTTGCTTTTCTTGTGATCAAAGGTTCTTGAATTGATGTATCTACCGTATCTTGTATTATTGTCAATTGTTTTGGCTGTACTTTTTGTGGTGATGCACGAGGTTTTTGCCGTGCTGTTGTGGTTATTGTGATGCACGAGGTTTCTGCCATGCAGTTGTTGATATGGGGTTTGCACGAGGTTTCTTCCGTGCCGTGTTTTTTATTGATATTGCACATGCGGCGTGACAAGGAGGGATATGTATATGTGGGTTGCGCATGTGGCGTGACAAGGTGGGAACATATTTATGCACGTGTGGCGAAACAAGGCGTGCATATACTTTACTATTGCACACGTGGCGAGACAAGGTAGGCTATGTCAGGGATTGTTTGTGATACTTGTGTTGGCCTGGGGGAATTCCTTGTTGTTGATATTGTGTACTGGAACACTTACTGTGTGAGTTTATTCGCGTGGAAATTTGTGAGATGAAAATGTACGTGTTGCCGCTTTTTCTTCCCTTATGTTTATTGGTTGTTGAAATCATGTTAGGACACCTGTACAAGCATACACATAGTTAAGTACTACTAATAGATTTAGGACTCCTTGTTGTTGTAAAGTATAGATACTCTTGTTGTGCTTACCGTATGGGTGGAAGTGACCCAATTGGCACGTGAGTCGTCCGTGCAGTTAGTACTCGAATGAGAGCGCAAGATGCCAAGTGTTAGGGTTCGAATATTAGGACCCGTAAATGGTGATTTGACCGAGGTTCGGAACCTTGTGGAGATGACTATGAGTTTGATATAGAAGTGGTTGAAGTTGTTGAGTCATTACATGTACGTGTTGTATATTTACATGCCGGATTTGTTCGTGTTCTATTCAGTCTTTGTGTTACTTCATGGTTTCCGCTGGTACTTATTATTTTTCCTTCTTTATCGAATTCACTGTCTTGTTCGCTTTATTGTGTAGCCTTTATGTGTATATCATTATTTCCCTGATTCCTATATTCATACTTGTTCAGTATTATTAGATCGGTGGGTGTCTTGACTAGTCCTCGTCACTACTTCACCGAGGTTAGTATTGATACTTACTGGGCACCGTTGTGGTGTGCTCATACTACTCTTCTGCACATTTTTGTGCAGATTCCAGAATTTTGCGTAGCCGGCCGATTGATTGTCAGTAGCGCGGTTGCTATTGTGGAGACTCAAGGTAAAACCGCTTCAGCGTTCGCCGGTTTCGGAGTCACCATCTTATACTTCTGTTTGCACTGTTGTACTCATTTCTGAACAATGGTATTTTTAGTAGTTTAGTATAATTTCTTTAAAGCTTATGACTTGTACTTCCGGGTTTTGGGAATATACAAAGTGTAAAGATTTACTTATTTTAGAAAAATATTAGATTTTATTTATTATTGTTGTTATTCCATGAATATTAGGCTTATCTAGTCCTTAAGACTAGGTGCCATCACGATACCCAACGGAGGGAAATTTAGGCCATGACAGCTACAAATGATAGTTACAAAGAAGAAAACTTTAATGATAGCTAGTAATGACCAGTTATGTTGTTCAATAATGGGTTAGAGTGAGAAGCTCTCCCTTCTCTCTAAGAAAACTCTATCTCCCATCCCAGGCCATCCCTAGGTTTTCCCTTATTCCTTAATCACCTCCTTAGGTTCTCTTCAATCTTGGCAACCACCTCCCAATGAACACATACAACCCTACCAAACCAATCAAAACTAGAACTACCCTCCACTCCCTAGAAGCAGAAACGAAACTCAAAACTTCAATGGAAGGGCTAGCCAGATCCATCTCAATCCCATGCACTGCCCTAACTACCCCCCCCCCCCCCCCNCCCAACGGATATGGAAATGAGCGTAGGCCAACACCCAAATGACTACTCAAAAGATGAAAACAATCCTAGCACCAATAATATAAAGAAGATATCCTTCTTGGATACCTTAATATCGAACACAATCACTAACCAGGATGGTAGTAAAATAATAGTGCAACAAAACCTGGACTCTTATGAACCTGAAGATGAAACTGACAACTACCCAGACCCTGACTTCTTCATCCCAATCACCTCATCGTATAAGAAACAAATTTACAAAAACTAGACCAACGCCCTCATTATTAAAATGTTTGGTAGAAGAGTAGGCTACCAATTCCTCCAAAAAACAATACACGCAAATGGAAGCCAACTGAGACTCTATCTCATATATACCTAGGGTGCGACTACTACCTGATAAAATTTACAAAGGAAGAAAATTATAACAAAGCTCTCCATGAAGGCCCCTGGTTCAATTGGAACCAATTCCTCACAGTAAGAAAATGGGAGCCCAGATTTGTAGCATCCAAAGCTGCGGTGATATACTCAGCTATTTGGGCAAGACTCCCGGAACTGCCTACAGAATTCTATGACTACGACATATTACAAAAAAATTGGAGGAAAACTAGGACAACTAATACGTATATATGCTTGCACCAAATCTGTGATGCGAGGAAAGTATGCTCGCCTTTGCGTTTTAGTACCCATAGAAAAATCGCTCAAAGCCTACATTGTTATTGGCAAACACATTCAGAAAATTACATACGGAGGCTTCAAGTTACTATGCACAAACTGTGGAGGACTTGGCCATAGCCAAAATAATTTCCCATATCAAAACCCTAAAGCAATCGATCATGAAGACATGAACATTCCCAAGCAAAACACAATGGAGAGCATTACACAAAAAATCGACCAATGGACCATATTTTCTCACCAAAGGAAAATCAAAAAACCACCTAATTATTCTCCTAGCCCTAACCCTATCAAAGACCTAGAGGACCCTAAGAAAATACCTAACAAAACCCCTAACCCAAGCTTGTTTCAGCGGACAAAACCAGACCTAGACACCACCCAAAACCAGCATCAACCAACGAACCATAGGGGTTTTAGGGAAGAAACTAGTGTAGACCCTTTGGTCAATGCCCTAACCCCAAAGGATAACACCATACGACCAAAAGCCAATGTAAACTCTGACCTCCAAAGAGACTATGCTCTAAGCAATAACTTAGGGCATCAACATCAACCCAATAGCCACACCCCAAGCCCTTCCACACTGGACCATAGTGTGAATAACCCAAAAAAGGAACCTCCCCACATTAATCCTAGCATTTACTCACATAAACCCTTGGGCATTAATACCTCCCAAACAAAATACCCAAAAAACTCTTCATCATACGTGACAGCAGGAGAAGGCAATAAGGATCATAATATGGACATAGACACTACCATCCCCATATCTAATCAATATGCCTCATTAATGCAAGACACAATTAGCCCAAAAAAGTGGACCATCACCCCATCCCAGAAACCTAGTAGCCTCATAGAAAACAACTATAGTAAAAATCAACCTCACACCTTGTCAATCCCTAGTCAAAATCCCATTAATGAACAAGACAATTTGAATCTTATGATGAAGGAAACGAATACCAAGGTCAATAACCCAAACTACATAGGAACGGATACTAATATTCCAATATATACCAACAATGATCTCAACTCCCTTCCCCTACAAGACACAAAACATAAAAAAGACAAAATTCAAAATTGCTAAGACTCCCACCCAACAACAACAACATGAGGTTTCCCAGGACTCGAAGATATGTGTGGACATGACCCCAGCAAACGAATCAGACCCAAACCCCTCTGCTCTTCACCACAAGGCCCATCCAAGCCATGCACCCCAATCTTGGCTGGAATGGGGACTGATGGTCCAAGCATTGAATATAAGTCTATAACTAAAGGGGAGAGACATAATAGTCCAATAGGAGATCCAAGCTACCTAGACCACATAGTAACGGAGGGCCTCCAATTGGGCCTAAACAATGCAATGATTCGACCATGGATGAACATTCACCAATTCCACCCTTACTCGTCCCATATGCTTATGAATTCAGGCCCTCATCCATCACCATGGAGCCTTCAAACATGGTCTCAACACACCACACCCAACCAGGACAATCTAAAGCTACCACTTTACCCGAACCCTACCAACCTTCCAACTCCAACCCCTACCTTTCAAAATGCACCACCTCAGCAAACACCCCACCAAACAACTCAGTCCCCAAACAACAGCAACAACAACTTCTCAACACCTACAACCCAAGCAGTAACAGCACTCCCCCAGCAGAACCTGAACCAAACACAGATGGAATAGGGGGGAGAAGAGGAAGATGAACCAACCAAAAGAATAGTGGAACACGAAGTGCTACGATACCCAAAAACAATGGTATTCAAGGCCAGAAAAGAAAAAAGGTTCATCTTAAGCTGCCAGTGGATTTGAGGAAATGCTCCATCTCCATCAGAAAGATGAACCCACAGGGCTTGTACCAGCATGCAGTGGTGCTAGTTCCAATAATGTTACGCATTACTGGACTCACAGGGAAAGCCTGATGAACAACCTAAGCCCTACCAGCAGCCATGAAAGAGAAGACCCAACGAGAAACACAAGCATGAATATGATTATTTGGAACTGTAGAGGCACAAGCAGCGCATAGTTTAGAAGAGCCTTTAGAGCAATTGTTGGTCGAAATCCCAATGCACACGCAAGTGTACGTGGTCGACAAGTAATATAGGACTTAAGTCCAGATATCGTACCCACTGAGACTTGTATACACTACTAGCTAATTCACTTTAATTATTCTTTAACCAAGCCAATATAAGATCAATGATGTATTCATTTATACTAAAATTCTATGGAATAACTAATTATCAAGTAACAAGAACTATTGTAATGTATTCAGTAGAGATAAATATTCCAGGGTTATGGTCTGTTCACCACTCATATTGCATTCTAATTAACTTTTCCTTTCATATAGTTCACTCATGGTTGCTAATTAATCGATAAATATTCTCATAGCCTTCTTCCGAAGCACTCCTCACCTATTCTCAATAGATTAATGCCTATATTCCTATG
>ML376797.1:3061-57247 GCA_005239525.1 Nicotiana knightiana
GAATGGACTGAAGAATGTCAGCAAGCCCTCAAGAATCTGAAGATTTATCTATCGAAACCACCACTGCTTTCAAAGCCAAAAGAAGGGGAAAAATTGTACATCTACCTGGCTGTTTCAGAAATTGCTGTAAGTGCAGTACTGGTAAGAGAAGAAAAAGGTAAGCAATCACCTATCTACTATGTAAGTAAAACTTTGCTAGATGCTGAAACTAGATATCCACATCTGGAAAAATTAGCCTTAGATTTAATAATGGCATCTAGAAAATTACGACCATATTTTCAATGTCACCAAATCACCGTTGTGACTTCATATCCTTAAAGAAATATTCTGCATAAACAAGAATTGTCCGGAAGATTAGCTAAGTGGACCATAGAATTAAGTGAGCATGAAATAATTTATCAGCCTAGGACTGCAATTAAGTCTCAAATACTAGCTGATTTTGTTGCTGACTTCAGTAATAACATTATACCTGAAGTAGAAAAAGAGTTACAACTTTTTAACGGTGCTAATTCGGGCCTATGGACCCTGTTCATCGATGGATCCTCAAATATAAAAGGTCCCGATTTAGGCATAGTCTTAATATCACCCACGGGTGAAAAGACACGACAAGCTATCAAGTGTTACCCTATAACTAACAATGAATCAGAGTACGAAGCTATTGTTGCAGGGCTTGAACTCTCACGGGAGCTCTCAATCGAGCAAATCGTGATCAACAACGACTCCCAACTGGTAGTAAATCAGATGCAGGGGACTTACATCGCACGAGAGACTCAAATGCAACAATATCTTGAAAAAGCACGAGAGCTCGTGAGACGATTCAAAACATGGAAGGTAATGCAAATACCTAAAGAGGAAAATGCAGAAGCAGATACATTAGCTAACCTCGCAGCAGTCACGGAAGTAACAAACAAAGACAATACAATTGTCGTCCAACTATTCCACTCAATGATCGACCATGACATGAATAAAGTAACTTTTAACAACTTAACCTGGGATTGGAGAAATGAAATTCTTAATTTCTTGCAGAATGGCACCATACCTGAAGACAGGAAAGCAACTCAAGCACTTCGCCGCAAAGCTGCACGGTACTGCCTTATTCGTAACTCACTTTATCGCAAGATGTTCGGAGGACCCCTAGCTAAATGCATCGGACCTGACCAAACGGAATTTGTGATGAAAGAAGTCCACGAAGGACACTATGGAAATCACTCAGGGGCGAGATCCTTAGTGAAAACCCTAATCAGAGCTGGATACTATTGGCCTAAGATGGAAGAAGAAGCCGAGAACTTCGTATCCAAATGCGACAGGTGCCAAAGGTTTGCCAATAACATGCATCGACCAGCGGAATTATTGCATCCAATAATATCCCCATGGCCTTTCATNATGTACGGTTTTTGCTCATGCTAATAGACTATTTTACAAAATGGGTAGAGTCAAAAGAGTTCAAACAAGTGCGAGAAAAGGAAGTTAAAAGCTTCTTATGGCAAAACATAATATGCCGCTTTGGGATACCAAAGGAGATCGTGTGCGATAATGGCCCACAATTCATAGGCTCGCAAATCACAGAATTCTTCGAAAGCTGGCAAATCAAACGGATCACTTCAACGCCATACCACCCCGTGGCTAATGGTCAAGTTGAGTCAACGAATAAGGTCATCATCAACAATCTAAAGAAGCGGCTGGATAAAGCCAAAGGAAACTGGCTTGATGAGTTACCAGCGGTACTATGGGCATATAGAACAATTTCAAAAACATCCACGAGAGAAACCCTGTTCGCACTTGTCTATGGCTCGGAAGCCATAATACATGTGGAGATTGGCGAACCAAGCATAAGGTTCACAACAACCATGGAGGAAGCAAACGGCGATGAATTGAGGACCAATCTGGACCTGCTCGAACCACGGATAGAAGCAGCATTGGTACGGATGGCAGCTCAAAAACAAATCATAGAGTGTTATTACAACCGTAAAGCTTATCTCAGGTACTTCAAGATTGGGGACTTCGTCCTAAAAAAAGTCTTTCAATCAATGAAAGAAGCAGGCGCATGAAAGCTAAATCCAAACTGGGAAGGAGGCATAGCTGGGAAGGGTGCCTATGAGTTGGAAGTTATGGATGGCAGAGTTTTACCAACAAGCTGGAACGACATCCACCTAAAGAAGTATTACTTCTAAGGAAAAGAAATACCCTCGGTCAGGTATCACACGTTCGATTTTATTTTTGAACATTTAAAAATTTTACTAACTTTTTTAGATGATAGGCATAAAGCTAACCTGTCACCAAATGATGATATTAGACCTGCAAAGACGCGAGGAAATAACACAATTCCCGGTCTAGGGTTACACTTTCTGATGGACGTTTTAAAGGGTTAAGCAGTCATCATCTAAAAAACTATATACCTTCGAGTCCGGAATGTTTTTCCTTTTCAGGAAAAGGACCACAAGGAAGGAATAATCAAGTGCTCGAGATCTCATTCTTCAAAGCTCAAACACTTGGGGGACTATACAGTATGGAAGGCTAAGACGAAGCAAAGAAGACTATCAGAAAGTCAAAAGCTCGAGCCTGAAGACCCATCTACCCAACAAGACAAGTGATACGAGCAGAATCGAAAGAGATCAAAAGAGTCATCCAAATACAAAGCCTAATGCAAAAATGCAGAAAACCTTCGAACATGTTCAGGTTGAAAGGCAAAATATTAGTCACGAGGAAGAAATGTACATCTTTATACTTATTCAAAACCGTTGTAACAAAAACATTTAGGGGTAAAAGATCATCATCAGTGTACTCATTCAAAAACTGTTATGATTAAAAACAGTTACGAAAACTTTATACTCATATAGAAAACTGTTATCAAATAAAACAGTTACGAATAAGAAAACATTTCCCTCGTACTTATTAGAATATTGTTTCCAACAAAAACAGTTGCGGGTAGAAACCCCTATCTTTATAAAAACTGTTACTAGTGAAAAACAATTGTTCCTTTGTATTAATATCGAAAAACTGTTACCTATGAAAAACAGTTACGAAATACAATTGTATATCAAATCTGTTGAACAAAAACAATTGCAATATGGGTTTTAGACGATAATCAAACACATGTAAAATGTCGTGGAAGTTCAAACAAAAAAAAACATTCCTTGGGAACATTCTTAAACATGTGTAAAATTCCTATCACTCTATTGCATTATCATGAAGTTGAGACGTCTTCTTCATGTCAATCATAAAGGGCCCTCTTTCATAAATGAAGCCTACTACAAAAAGGCTCACAAACACCGTACCTACTATGAAAAGGTACGAGTGATTACAACATCCTCATGCAAAAATTCAGAGGTAAAAATAAAAACCTCGAAAAATAAAGCATGCAAAATACTTGAAGAGTGAAACAGAAACTCAACAGAAAACAAAAGTCATACTAGCATTAATATATTAAAACGGCTAAGTAAAAACTAAGTATTAACTTATACTTAGCCGTATAGAATTTTTATACATTGAGGTGCCCCTAAGTTATCATTTGGGGACTTTAAAAGATCCAAATTTACCCCCGATGGGACTGGGGGTAACCACCAATTGGGACAAAGATAAAAAAAAGAAGGGGTGAACCAACTTCTTAAATTTCTTCAGGAGGGGGGTTGACTTCACTGGCAGAAGGAGCGGGAACAACTAGGGTTGAAGAGGCACGAGCAGCAGGAGTCTCACCATCAGGTGAAGAGAGGTTATGGCCTTGTTGAGCCTTTTCCATGGCTTCCTTAGTTTTAGTTATTTCAGCACTAAGGTTGAAACCCTCTTGACTCATTTCCGTCAAAGTGTCAAGGCGAGAATTCATATACGCCCAGCTCACATAAACATCAACCACCTCTTCAAGATTTTCATAATCCCTTGCCCATACTTGAAGCTCAGCTCTCAATCCGTCCTTCTCCACTTCAGCAGCTTCAAGGGCGGCCCTTAACGGTACAATCGACTCCTCTAGAGTTTGAACTTTATTTAAAGCATTACGAAGGTCCTCTTGAGTACGAGTGAGTGATTGCACGAGCTCGCTTGAGTATTCCTCCTTTTGCCCCAACAAGTTTTTCAAGTCTCTGATCTCTCTGAGGCGCGGGACAACTGCTCAGAAAATGAGGACTCCAGAACACTCTTGTCTTTATCATCTTGACTAGAAGAAGCCTTCTCTACTGCCAGTTCCGCCGACATGAGCCTCATCTGCTGCTTCAAGGTACTCCTTTCCTCTTCTAAGGCATCCATGTCAATCCTTAAGCTATCATACTGTGCTTTCCAATTATCAGCATCGGCCTGCAACTCTTTTGTCTCCTGATCCGTATTTGAGATCCTCTTCATGAGCTCCATGCCTATCAGATTAATCTACAAGAAATAAACTAATAAGATATGATAAATTTCATATACGAAAATGAAAGAGGATAACCTGCATCACACCTTCAAAGAGGTATGCACAACTTCATTGGCCCATGTAAGAGAACTATGGCTGGCTAGCTTGGCATTCTCAGTGGGACCGCATCTCTTTGCTGGACGACCCTACTTCCCTAGCGGAAGGCATGGAAGCATGCAGAGATGAAGCAATAACAGGCACGGAGGGTTGAGGAGCTGGAGAAGCCACGGGCAAAGCAGGAGGCACAGAGGATTGAAGAGTTGAGGAAGCCACGGGCAAAGCAATAGCAGAAGCCGTAATAGCCAAAGGAGCAGATGAGACAGATTCTCTGGAAAAATAGTAGCCAAAGGGACATCATCAGGAGAAAGGTCAAAACCTTCATGGAACAAGCAATCTACAGACTCATGAATGTGGGAATATGAAACATCTTCAGAGGTAGGGGGCTCAACCACAAACACGGAAGGCAAAGTCATGGGTGTAGACTCATCGTCTGAAACCACCCGCCTTCTCTATGGCCTGCACATCAAAGCACCCTCCTCCTCCTCTTCCTCTTCTTCTTCTTCTTCTTCTACGGAACGGGACTCACCAATCTTCCTTTTCGAGGAAGACGAACAACAATAATTTCTTGGTCCTGGGCCAAAGACATCTTCGGGATAGATGAAGCCGACACCCCACGAGCAGAGAACCCTATCAAAAGGGAAAAAGTTAAGCGACAGAGAAAGAAGAGGCTCGAGTAAGGAAAGAAGCAAGAACAAAATCTTCACTTACCGTGGGTCTTTCCATGCCAATGTACCTCCCAGCGAAGTACTTCCAAGATCTCTCTTCTAAAGGAGCAACGGACAATAATTTTTCTACCCAATCACGGATACCTGAGACATTCTCAACAGTACCCATAATTGCCGAGAGAAGAAGAAACAGATACGGTGTTAGTAAAACATCTCAAGTCAGAACGAGGAAAAGTAAATAAATGTGAGCTAAAGCATACTCACGTGCACGATTCCACTTCTCAGGGAAGGGAAGATTTTCTTCACCCACTAAACCAACAGTGGGTACAACAACATACCGGAGGTACCAACCTCTATCCTTATCATCTCCAGGGGCTACGAGCACCCTTTTGCTCCTAGCAGTCAGAGTAAAAACCCCTTGACGAAACAAGGTAGGAGAGTAGAGATGAATAAGATGGTTGAAAGTAAAAGGAACCGAGGCTAAAGAAGCTAAACTCCTAAGACATGCGACAACTCGCCATACAAGCGGACCAACTTGTCCTAAGCAGATATTGAAGAAATGGAAGAATTCAATTATGACTGGGTCAATGGGAGTTCTAAACCCTAGAGTAAAAGGGTACATATAAAATAAAGAATATCCCCTCTTGTAACGTTATTCTTTGATTACTATTCGGAATGTAGACAGGGAAACCAGGCCTCCAAAAACACTCCCTATGAATAAGGGAAATCTGACCCTCAGTAATAAGGGCTGGATACCTTTCGACACTCTCAAGGGAAGAAGATTGGTCTATGAGAACTTGATTATCTCTAGCAAAGACAAACTCTGCAGGAATAATTTCATCAACTCCAGGTTCACGAAGGCGTTCACCTTTACCTCTAGACAAAGACCGAGAAGCCCTAAACCTCGGAGAAACTAGAGACCTAACGGAAGGAGGGGAAACTATCTGAGAAGAAGAGGATCCTCTCGAAGGAGTGGATCCTAGACTCCTAAGTCTACCACCCCTCCGACTCCTAGCCGGAGCAGAAGATGGCATTAAATTTTCAATATCTATTACTCTCTAAGGTTGATTTGAAGAAGACATGTTTACAAAGGCAAGAACAAAGTTCTTTACAAAACACAAAGTTAGAAAGTTTTTCATGGAATTAAAGAAAAGAAGAAAGATATTTATACTTGAGGACAACCGTCAAACATGGAAAAAAAGAAAAATAATGAAGAAAAGTCATAATTGAAGGTGTCACTTCGGGACTGACGTATCCGCAAAAAGCCCTAAAAAGGTGTTGAGTAAATGCAGAGCCAATCCGAGAAGGACACGTGGTATAAACATTAAATGGTAGTGACAAATGACGCCTATGATTTAGAGAAGGATACAATGTTTCGAGGTAAAGCGACGGCAAAATATTCCCGCCATAAATAAGTATCCACTTACCAAATATTAATCGATAAATATATAGTAAGTGGGGGGACTATCTGTATTGGTAAAAAAGAGTTTCACACGTAAGCCTACTCTTGACAACTCAGCCAGTTATGTGGACACAGGAGAACGCGATAGCTGGATGTGATTCTTTGAAGAGGTACGGAACAAAGAGGCACGATTCAATAAACCCTCGAGCTCATCAGCCACGGGAAACTCAACCTGATCAAGACAGGGAAGAGACACAGTTAGAATGAATCTGGACAAAGCTACAGGCAGATTCAAGAACCCACAATTGATTACTCGTACGTTATGTAACCGTACCCCAATTACTGTTATCCTTTGTAATGCCCTATTAATGTCATAATTAGTCATTAATGGGAAATCATAGCAACAGTTGTACGTTATATCAAGGAATATCCTATATAAGAGAGGGGAATACAACTTGTAAAGGCATCTGATTCTCGAATACAATCTACTTTGCTTTTCTATATTTCTGCAATATTGTCTATTATTCATTTTTCTCTATTTCCTTGATTATCAGTAACCCGTGTTCATCCTAGAAATAGCTTTAGTCAAAGGATCTAATTATTTGGTTAAACACTTATGCCCATGCCTTTTAAAACACTGGTGATGAGAAGAATTTCGATTGGGATGTGAAAGAACTATGGATGCTCGATTTCTGTTTTGATATGTTGCACAACCTTGAGTTATGAGTGTGTTAGGCAGCTTTCATATTGATTGTGGAAGGTAAATTCATATGTATTGTTAACGAGTTTCAACTGGGGAAGGTGTAGCGGGTTGTGCCCATAATCGGCCATAGTGAGGTGCCAGTTTAAGGCTAGCAAGCAGGCTATCTCCTGGGGGATGTTTGATGCGTGGCTAGAATTCATGATTTTAAGCATTATATACCTTGCATTTTATGTGCTTTAATGATAAAAATACACGTCGTATGTGCCTAATGAAGTTTATTTAATGTGTAGGTGAGTTGGAAATGGAAGCCGAGCTAAATGAGAGCATAAACGTCGGAAAATACGTGCAAGAGTCGAAAAGGAGCGATCCGGGACAAGCCTGGCGTTAGCCAGGCGTTAGACCCCTAACGCCAGGGTGCCTATTGCGGTAAAGTCCGAGTTTTAAAGGGTTTTAAGCATTTCCAAGTGGGGATATGAGTCTCTTACACGGTTAGGGTTTATCCCAACCATATAAATAGACCCAAGAACACATCTTTGAGGGGAGAGGCGTTTTTGGAGAGCAAATACACACACAAGATCATTGAAGGAGCAAGGATTATCAGTTTTCTTCATCTTATTCTAGTATTTTCAATTCATGCAACACTTATGCAATTGTTTGACTATAGCATGAGTGGCTAAACACCCATTGTTCTGGGGTTGTGGTTTAGCCATGGATATTGTTATTCGACATTAATTTAACCTTGAATATAGTTTACTCAATATATGGTTGTTTCTTCAATTTTGTGTTTAATTGCTTAATTGTTTGGCCATCAATTAGGTTCTATGTACTATGTATGTTATGCTTGGGAAAGTCGTATATAGATTAGAGAAGAATTGAAGAGAGCGCGATCTTAACCCTTCAGGGGAGCGGATTTGTGGTTAGGATAGGAATATACCTAGTCACCGTGCTTAATTAAACATCGTAATCTTAATGCGTTCTAATAGATTAATTTCATAGGAATATAGGCGTTAATCTATTGAGAATAGGCGAGTAGTGCTTCGGGAGAAGGCTATGAGAGCGTTTATCGATTAATTAGCAACCATGAGTAAATTATATGAAAGGGAGAGTTAATTAGAATGCAATACGAGTGGTGAATAGATCACAACCCTGGAATATTTGTCTCTACTGAATACATCACAATAGTTCTTGTCACTTGATAATTAGTTATTTCATAGAATTTTAGTATAAAATAGTACATCATTGATTTTATATTGGCTTGATTAAATAACGATTAGAGTGATTTAGCAAGTAGTTTACACAAGTCTCTGTGGGTACGATATCTGGACTTAAAATCCTATATTACTTGTCGACCACGTACACTTGCGTGTGCATTGGGAAATCAACCAACAATGTTCTTGGGTGGTATGATCCCTATGATGCTTATGTGAAGAGTTTTCTTTCTACCATAAGGATGCGTATGTGACACAATTTGAGTTCGGGACGTTTGAAGGAGTTCACATGATTGTCGTAGGTATGGATATGCGCTTAGAAGATGATTTGAGATATTTTATGATTTGTGTTACATGAGTTATAAAGGATACAGTTGAATTACAGTACATGACCATGAAAGTTATGGTGTAAGGGTATTGTGGATCATCAGATGTGATGTTCAATGGCTTTGAGCCAAGTGGGGAAGTCTACTATCGACGATCAGATTGCACGGTTATGTGTTATATCGGTTTTGGTCTGAGGCATATTTGAGGATCATTTGTGACTTGAAGAGGTTTAACGATGACTTGAGCAACGAAATTTCTAGATGCATGATGTGTTATACTTTATACGCATACATGAAATCTTGTAATGACTCGGGGCTGATATTCGTGGTGGAGGTAGTGTGAATGGAGTAGGGAGTCACTCGGCAACTTAGAGACGCGTGGTTACTTCTTGAGATGTTTGTGTGCTAATGGAGCATTGGGTCTCTCGACTCGTTTTGACGGTGCATTTGAGATTAGAATAGGATGGATGACTCTTGAGAAGGTTCTATTGGGTTCAAGCTTCATATATAGTATTTGAGGAAATTTTAGATTTGTAAATGTCTAAGATCCGAGATTTGCATGGGATGGGGTCGGGAATCGCGGTATTCCTATATCATTATGGATTCTACATTTCAGTATTAGAGAGGTGAAGGAAATAACATTAGATTCACATAAAGTCTCTTCAGAGTGGGTATTTCCAATGTGGTATTTTTGGGTATCTAAGAGAGAATACAGTGACTTATGGGCCTTTAGACGACGAGGTATCATGCTCGGATCTCTTGAAATGAGATTTGGGTTAAGGATCATAGTGTACTAGCAAGGAGAAATGTTAACTTGAAGGCAAGCTGAGAGGGGTTCGAAGAAATAGGTCAGTTTAGAAGTGGTTTGGATCAGCATGGTAATAGAAATGATCAATTCTTTTGGTTATTTTGATGTAGTGAGGCTTTACCAATGTTTTATGGCAATATTCTTGGGTTGAGCGATCAGCGTGACTTGGTTGAGTCAGAGGGATCCAGTTCTGTTGGCTTGGTTATTTGTTAATTGGTTTCAAAGAGTTCTTGACAAATTCGAGTACGACTTAGGATGGATGTTCTCGACTAGTACCAGGAGTGTGATGCGCATTGTGGTCTTCTTCTGGATGGGGTCAAGTGGGAAGTTTCTGGATGATGGAATATGTACACTGCTTGTGATGTAGAGTTGATAATGGGATTCTCATGTTTTTGTGTGATGACATAATAAAGGTGGTGCGTTGTGTGGGATTGAGATTCACATGTACAAGTTTGTGGTTCAGTATTTAAGGGAAGGTCATGAGTTCTAGACAACATGGGTGGTTTAAGATTTTTAGAATAATGATAGCATTATCTGGTATCATTGGAGAAGGGTGCGTATTTTAGAAGGTGTGTTGTGTTTTGACTTGCGGATGCTTGACTGGTATTATGAAAATCGACTACTGATGTTCTGATTTTTCTATGTGGCACGAAAGAATTAGTATTTCTCATGGGATGATTGCGTATGAGGGATGTGTCAGTCTTTTAAGTGGTAGAGTTAGGATCGGTCATGGAGATTCTTGAATGTTAGAGATTTGAAGACTATGAGGGGTTCTCAGAGGAAGTTGTTCCTTGGTTATGGATGGTGAAGGTATGCTAAGAGGTTGACGGTTGATGGTATGTGTTATGGATAGGTTAATGTTGCTTTTGGAAAGTTATATGCCTGTTTCAAGAGGATCAAGATTGATTTGGAGGCCACGAGTAGACCTAATGAGAAGTTGTATTCTACATCAGGTCGGAGTTATTTACTCATCACAACTATTACTCAGGGTTGTGTCATCAATTAGACTTGGTATTATATGTGTTGCGATATGTTTCATGAGTTACTCTTCTATGCTACAATGAGTTGTGAGACTGTTGAAAATTTACACATGATGCCATTTTGTTTGGGCCTTGTGAAAGAATTCGAGTGAGATGAATCTTAGGGAGTTGAATGGTTTATCACGCCTTGGTTACTGTCTTTCTACTTGCGGTATATTGTACTATTCGTCTCTCCATGATTATGATAACGTGCCTCGCGTGTTTTTGTTGATATGCATATGATGTTGATTGTGAGCATCATGTCTCGAGGTATTCCATGTGGGCAAGTATTTGGATTGCGTTTATCTTGTGTGGTTTGGTTCTCCGTTGTGTGATGGGTTCATAGCAATGTGCTTGTGGTAGTATCTGTTGAGCTAGTGGGTTGGTTCTCTTATTTGATTATATTTCCATCATTGGGTATATTAGAGTTGTTGTTTATTTGGTGCACGAATTGCACGGTATGTGGCTTGACGTGGTGTTGGTGTGGCATGTCGATCGAGTAGCTTATAATGGATGAGGTGAGTTTATCAGACCTACAATGAGTGCTATCAGATTTGATAAAGGTATGCTTGGAAGAATAGCGTCACTAGCCAACTTATATTTTGGCTATGGTCCTTGGTGGCCGAGAGAGCTCCACAAATTGTTGATCTGACGGGAGGTTATGAGTTCCTGCATGTTTTTTTCATCGTTGGTAGTGTATGAAGGTTTAGAACAAGGCTTTAGTTGATATGCAGTTTATTACCGGTACTAGGTTTTGTTATTGAACAACTATTGTGGTCGGAGGTTATTATTATGGGTATCTAAATGGTGTGTTATATCATGTGTTTACATTTTGGATTATGGTCATGGATTGATTTGGCTTGTTCAGACTTATACAATGTATAGATGTGAGAATCATGTCTTGTAACAGATTTTGAAGATTGGAAGATTTGATTCCAAGGTTTGTGGACTAAGGTTGAAGTAAAGATCTTCAGTTAGGTTATGTTATTAGGCTTATATAGATTGGGGTGACGTGGGATCACCCACGGGTATGTGTATGTGGAGATTATACGGTGATTTGATGGCTTTTGACACGTTCGAGGACGAACGCATGTTTAAGCGGGGGAGAATATAAAGATCTAACCGGTTGTTTAAGCATTTTCATTCAGCTCAATGTTTTGAGGTCATGAGTAGTTTCATATGATGTGTTGTGACTTGCGTGTATCGTCGGTTTTGGTTTTCGAGTGATTCGGGACTGATATTGGAGAACGATTCTCAACTAAGAAGCTTTAAGTTGGAAGATTTGACCAAGTTTGAATTTTGTGTATTTGACATCGGATCAGAGTTTTTATTATCCTATTAGGTCTTAATGGTGATTTTGGACTGCACGTATGCCTGGATTTGCATTTGGATGTTTGTACAACGTTTCAGCACAATTTGGCAAAAGCTGGCAATTTGAAGGTTTGAAATAATCATAAGTTTGACCAAAGAATTGACTTTGATTTTATCGGGTTTGAATTTTTGTTTCGGGAGTTGGAATAGGTTCGTTATGTTATTTTGAACTTGTATGCAAAATGTGGGTGCATTCCGGATTGGTTAGGCTTGCATCAGCCGCTTGGTTGAAGTTTGAAGTTTATGAACTTAAGAAATCGTTCTTGGTCAACGATTCATGATTTGATGTTATTATGTATGATTTGAGGCCTCGAGTAGGTTCTTGTTGTGTTTTGGGACTTGTTGGTATATTCAGACGGGTCCCCAGGGGTCGGGGTGTGTTTCAGATTGATTCTGGACCATTCAGATCATGTTGGCATTACTGAGATTTTTGGAGTCCCATTGTGATCGTACCTGCGGAGTTATGGGAGCAGGTGCGGTGACCGTAGATGGAGACAAGCGGGCGCAAAAGCGAAACAAGTCTGAAAGAGGGAAGACCCCAAAAGCGGAATTCTAGACAATTGCAATGTCGCGAAGCAGATAGGTGTCCCCAAGTGCGGGAGGTTGGGGCTTCAGTGAATTTTGCAGAAGTGGAGATTGTGTCGCAAAAGCGACTAATGGTTCGCATATACAAAAATGCTAGGCACTACATGATATATTTGAGGATTGAGCTACTATATCACATTTTGAGTTATAGAGCTTGGATCTGGGTGCTCTTGGAGGGAGTTTCATATGGACTGGGTATGTGTCTTTGACTGGGTTTTGATTATATTACATGATTCTATCTTCGATTTTTGCATTTGATTGATGATTCTAAAAGAGAAATTGGGAGTTTTTGTCTAAACTTTTCTAAAGTGAATAATTGGGTTTTGAACATTGATTCACAGTCAAATTTGAGTGAAATTAGGATGGATGGACTCATATATGAATGAGTTGTCAGAATTTGTGAGTTTTGTCGGGTTTCGAGGTGCGGACCTAGGTTGACTTTTTGGTTGACTTTGAGTATTTGATTAAAGATTCGACTTTTATCATTTGGGTTTGTTTCCTTTGGCATTTTGATGATTTTGACTTGATTTTGCCTAGTTTCGAGCCATTCGAAGGTCGATTCATGGGGGATGGCATTTCTAGAGTATTTTTTAGCTTGCTCGGCATTTGATTTGGCTTTATTGAGGTAAGAATCATACCTAAACTTGGGTGAAGCACTAATTTCCTGAGTTATTTGTGATAACTACGTGTTATGGGTGGCGCATATGTGTGGGATTGAGCCCATGTGTGAGCACCAGGGCATTTATCCATGCTCAGGGTAGTGCTTAGGCTATAACATGCCTTGAATTGATTGTTAAGCTTTATTTTGTGACGTTTCTCATATTTATAACTATGTTGTGAACTATTTGATCCATTTTTGATGTTACATAGAGGCAAAACCCCTGAATGAACTTGATAATTGTTATTTCCGTGATGAAATTGTTGATTTAAGATATGATAGCACACTTTGCACATGCATACACCTTAGCATGCCATTTATACCAACCAGAGTATGAAATCCGATATTCATTGATCATATACATGTATTCTTGTATATTTGCTTTTTATGTGATATGATGTAGACTGGTAGCCTGTGACCACGCCAGGTGGATTGTGATGTTGAGCTTGTGACCACGCCGGGCGAATTGTGATTATTGGCGCGTGAGTTGTCCATGCGGTTGGTATTATTGGCAGAGTTGTCCGTGTGGATCCAGATATTGATATTATTGGCATGTGAGTTGTTCGTGCGATTGATACTATTAGAACTATAATGACCCGGCCGGACATTTGGAGAGTTAGAGCCTCGATCCCCTAATAACTGTTTTCCCCACGTTTGTTTCTTCTATTGGGACTTTCCAGAGTGATTAGTTATGGAATTCGGAGAGTTTTGGGACACTTAGTCCCTAATTATGAGTTTAAGCCTTAAAAATCGGACCGTAGTCGGAACTGTGTGAAGACAAATTCGGAATGGAATTTCGTCGACTCCGTTAGCTCCGTTGAGTGATTTTGGGGTGAGGAGCACGCCCAGAGTGTGTTTTCGAGGTCTGTAGTAGATTTAGGCTTGAATTGGCGAAAGTCAGATTTTTGGCGATTTCGGCCGATAGGTGAAATTTTGATATCAAGCTCGGAATGGAATTCTGGGAGTGGCTGTAGGTTCGTGGTGTCATTTTTGACATGTGTGTTAAATTTGAGGTCATTCAGACTAGTTTTGACATGTTTCGACATCATTCGTAGGTTTTGGAAAAAATGCTAAGTCCTTAGGCTTGAATTCATGTGTAATTCTTATTTTTGGTGTTACGTGATGTGGTTTGTAGGCTCGACTAAGTTTGAATCAGGTTATAGGACTGGTTGGTAGGTTTGGTTGAGGTCTCAGGGTCCTTAGGTGTGTTTCAGATGCCCAACGGGTCATTTTTTTGACTTGTGTGATTGCTGGTTTGCTGGTGTGAGTGTAGCCAGATTTTCTTCATTGCAATCCCGTGAGGGAGTACGCATTCGCGTAGGGTAAGTTGGAGGCCATTTAGTTTAATGCATTGCTATCGCATATAATGGAACACGATCCCGCAGTGTAGGCAGCTTGGTCATGGCGTTCGCGTGTGCTAGATCGCGGTCGCGTGAGGTCAACTGCGATCACGTAGGTCTGCGGGGAGTAAGGAATCGCGTTCGCGTAAGGAGTAATGCGTTCGCGTAGTGTAAAATCTAAGACGCGTGTTTTTTTGTTCTTCATGATCGCGTTTGGGCTTACGCGATCGCAGTGAAGGCACATCTGGGCAGATTTTAAAACACCCAAAAACGAGGGTTAAGTCATTTTTTCACAAATTAAAGTTGAGAGCTCGAGATTAGGCGATTCTTGAAGGTATTTTCAGTTGGGTGTTTGGGGTAAGTAATTTTCCTCGGTTTTGACTATTTCCCGCTAATCTATGCTTAATTTTATCATCTAATTTCGAAAAAAATGGAAAAATTGGAAAAAGTTCCTAGACTGAATTTTTGGGTTTTGATCGAGATTTTGGTATCAGATTTGAGAAAAATTGGTATGGTTAGACTCGTGAGCGAATGGGTGTTCGAAATTGGTAATTTTTACCTGATTCTGAGACGTGGGCTCGGGGGACGTTTTGGTCAATTTTCCTAATTTCGCGCTTTAGCTTCGAATTGATTAATCGAACTAGTTGCTTGTAGTGATATTTACATTATGTAATTTATTTGAATAGATTCGGGCCATTCGGAGTTGGATACTCTTTTCAAGAACGTGATTTCGAGTTGATTTGACCAGTCGAGGTAAGTGGCTTGCCTAGCTTTGTGTTGGGGATTTCCCCTTAGGTTGTTTTGACATTTATTGTTTTGTGGGTGCCGTGTACGTGAGGTGACGAGTACGTACACAGGCCATTATTGCAAAAATCCCATTTTCCTTCGAAAACTTATAAAATTGTCTTTCTCCTATTACATTGATTTAACGTGTTAAACTGCTTAGCTTAGATTAGAAAGGCATGCCTATGTGTCTAATTGTCAACTTAATACTCTGTGAGCTATGCTTAGTTAGGTTACTATTTTCCTTATTTGTGATTATATGAACTGTATAAATTGATGGTATTCCTGGCATTCATCCTGCATCACATATTTAAATTGGGACTACAGACGTATTCTGGGAGATCCGCCTATACTGCATATTTAATTTGGAACTACGAACGTATTCCGGGACATCCCCTTGTACTGCATATTTAAATTGGGACTACGGACGTATTCCGGGAGATCCCCCTGTACTGCATATTTATTTTGGGACTACAGATGTATTCCAGGAGATCCCCATGTACTGCATAATCATTTGGAACTACGGGACGGTATCCCGGGAGATTCCAACCTGTGATACATTGTGTTGAGCCGAGGACTCCCTTTACTGTAAAACTTTAGATTATTTTCTTTAACTGCTTACTGTAGACATTACTTATCTTTTGTACTGTTTTAAATTGATTTATATAGAAATCCAGTAGAGCCTTAACCAGACCTCGTCACTACTTGACTGGGGTTAGGCTTGGCACTTACTGGGTACCAAATGTGGTGTACTCATGCCCTTTCCTGCACATGTTTTTCGTGTGCAGATCCACGTACGAGTTATCAGTCGCGTGGCTACTTGTTGCAGCTGTTACTAGGAGACCGCAAGGTATTTTTGCCGCTTCCGTAGAATCCTCCGAGTCACCTTTTATTCTATATTATAGAGATTTTCCTATGTACTTTCCAGTTTTGTTTAGAGCTACAGTAGTGTAGAAGCTTGTGACTATGTTGTGACAATCCGAATCTTTGAGAGTTATGTTTTTTTATGAGCCGAGCGACATCGTTATGATTATTCATATTTCTATGTCCTTTGCTTCTTTATGTATCGCGCTTTTAATTAAGTTTTTATCCGCTAATTCTGCTTACCTAGTCATAGAGACTAGGTGCCGTCACGATACCTTTTGGAGGGTAAATTCGGTCTTGACAGGTTGGTATCAGAGCGTTTAGGTTCATAGGAGTCACAAGTCACAAGCCAGTTTATTAGAGTTTCGCGGATCGGTGCGGAGACGTCCGTACTTATTTTCAGGAGGCTATGTAACTGTTAAGAACAATCGTATTTCTTGATTTTCTCATCGTGCAATTGACATCAAAATTCTAAAATTCTATTCTATTTTTTCCCACAGAATGGTGAGGACCCGTACTGGGAGTACCAACAATCAGACACCTTAGCCCCTAGTCAGAGCCGCCAGAGGCAGGGGCCGAGGTAGAGGACGAGCGCGCGGTGCTACCCGAGCACCTGCGAGAGCGGTGACAGAGGAGCCCACAGCAGCTCCGGCTGGAGGGCCGGCACAGGAGGTCCCAATTGCTGCTCCAACCGTCCAGGAGACTTCAGCTCAATTTATGAGCATGTTCAGCGCTCTGACTCAGGCTGAGCTACTTCTGATATCCCAAGACACATCTTAGGCCGGGGGAGGGGCACGGACTCCCGCAGCCCGCTATCCTGAGCAGAGGGTCCAGGTTGATCAGGCCCTAGAGTACATTGCTATGCCCCTAGTGGTTCCGGTTCAGCATTAGGGCATGGTAGTTGCTTCTGAGGTAGAGCAGATCAGACTTGAGAGGTACAAGAAGTACCACCCACCTACTTTCAGCGGACTAGATTCAGATGACGCTGTGGGTTTTGTTGAGGAGTGTCATCGTATTCTCTGCACTATGGGCATTGTGGAGACTCGTGGGGTTTCTTTCACCGCTTTCCAGCTGAGGGGAGCGGCATATCAGTGGCGGCGTGCCTATGAGAAGAGTAGTCCGGATGAGGCAGCTTCACTCACTTGGACTCAGTTTTCAGAGATGTTTCTGTGAGAGTATGTTCCTCAGAGCCTCAGGGATGTTTGGCACGCAGAGTTCGAGAAGTTACGCCAGGGTACTATAATTGTGACGGAGTATGCATCATGTTTCAGTGAGTTAGCTCGTCATGCACCGGCTTTGGTTGCCACAGTCAGGGAGAGGGTTCGTTGCTTCATTGAGGGACTCCACCCCAGTATTCGGACTAGTATGGCCAGAGAGTTGGAGATGGATATCACTTATCAGCAGGCAGTGAGTATTGACAGGAGAGTAGAGGGCATGTTTTCACGGGACCGAGAGGAGAGAGAGGCCAAGAGGGCTCGAGAGACCGACCATTATTCAGGAGCTCGTACACTAGCAGCACACTATGGTAGGAGTTTTGTCGGTCACCCTGTTCATTCAGCTCTTCTAGCAGCCAGCGGTATTCCAGATCCTCCTAGACCTCAGGAGCCCTATTATGCACCGCCAGTATCCAGTATACCTCCAGTTCGAGATGCTATTATCGGCCAGCCCAGCAGGCCAGGTCCGAGTCAGTCTCAGCCACCGGTCCTCCGAGAGGTTGTTTTGAGTGTTGTGACACACGTCACATGATTAGAGATTTCCCCAGGGCCAGGAGGGGTGCACCTCCACAGACTTATCAATCTCCACGTGCTCCATCGGGTCTTCCGGCTATTCTTTCAGCCCCAGCTGCCACTCCACCTCCTTAGCCAGCTCGAGGTAGAGGTCAGGGAGGTAGAGGTCTCCCTAGAGGGGGAGGCCAGGCCAGTTACTATGCCCTTCCAGCCCGTTCCGAGGTTGTTGCTTTAGATTCAGTCATCACAGGTATTTCCCCTATCTGTCATAAGGATGCATCAATATTATTTGACCCAGGATCTACGTATTCATATGTGTCCTATTATTTTGCTCCACATTTGGGGATATCACGGGATTCTTTGAGTTCCCCTATTTATGTATCTACTCCTGTGGGAGACTCTCTAGTGGTGGACCGCATATATCGGTCGTGTTTGATTACTCTTAGTGGTTTTGAGACCAGGGATGATTTTTTATTACTTAGTATAGTAGATTTTGATGTTATCTTGGGCATGGACTGGTTGTCGCCCCATTATGCTATTTTTTACTGTCACGCTAAGACCGTGATGCTGGCTATGCCAAGTTTACCGAGATTAGAGTGGAGAGGTACCTTAGAGTATACTCCCCGCAGGGTCATTTCTTTTCTTAAGGCTCAGCGGAGGGTTGAGAAGGGATGTGATGCATATTTAGCTTATGTGAGAGATGTCAGTGTTGATACCCATTCAGTTGAGTCAGTCCCAGTAGTGAGGGACTTCCCTGATGTATTTCCAGCTGATCTTCCGGGTATGCCGCCCGATAGAGATATTGCTGTCAGCATTGATTTGTTGTCAGGAACTCAACCCATTTATATTCCTCCTTACCGTATGGCTCCTCCTCAGTTGAAGGAGTTGAAGGAGCAGTTGAAGGAGTTGCTTGATAAGGGTTTCATCAGGCCTAGTGTATCACCTTGGGGTGCTCCGATATTATTTGTGAAGAAAAAGGATGGCTCTATGCGTATGTGTATTGATTATCGGTAGCTGAACAAGGTTACAGTGAAGAACAGGTATCCTTTGCCTCACATTGATGACTTATTCGACCAGTTACAGGGTTCCAGGGTATTTTCCAAGATTGACTTATGATATGGCTATCATCAGTTGAAGATTCGGGAGCCGGACATCCTGAAGACTGCCTTCAGGACCAGATATGGTCACTATGAGTTTCTTGTCATGTCATTTGGGCTGACCAATGCCCCAACAACTTTTATGCATTTGATGCACAATGTGTTACGACCTTATCTTGATTCTTTCGTCATTGTGTTTATTGACGACATCCTGGTATATTCCCGATCTCGGGAAGATCATGAGCAGCACTTGAGGACTGTGCTTCAGACGTTGAGGGAGAAGAAATTGTATGCAAAATTTTCTAAGTGTGAATTATGGCTTGATTCAGTGGCATTCTTGGGCCACATAATGTCGTGTGATGGGATTAAGGTAGATCCGAAAAGTTGGAGGCGGTGCAGAGTTGTCCTAGACCGTCATCAGCTACTGAGATCCGTAGTTTCCTTGGATTGGCCGAGTACTATCTCCGCTTTGTAAAGGAATTTTCATCCATTGCAGCACATATGACCAGACTGACCCAGAAGGGTGCTCCGTTCAAGTGGACTGATGAGTATGAGGAGACCTTTTAGAAGCTCAAGATAGCCCTGACTACATCCCCAGTGTTGGTATTGCCTACAGGTTCAGGGTCCTATACAGTCTATTGTGATGCCTCAAGGATTAGCCTTGGAGCGGTATTGATGTAGGATGGTAGGGTGATTGCTTACGCGTCCAAGAAGTTGAATGTGCATGAGGAGAACTATCTGGTTCATGATCTCAAGTTGGCAGCTATTGTTCACGCCCTAAAGATCAAGCGTCATTATTTTTACGGTGTTCCCTGTGAGATTTTCATGGATCACCGGAGTTTACAACACTTGTTTAGGCAGAAAGACCTTAATTTGCGATAGCGGAGGTGGTTGGAGCTACTCAAGGACTATGGCATCACTATATTATACCACCCGGGGAAGGCTAATGTGGTGGCCGACGCCTTGAGTTGCCAGGCGGAGAGCTTGGGGAGTTTGGCATACCTTCTAATAGTTGAGATGCCTTTAGCCTTGTATGTGCATGCCTTAGCCAGTCAGTTCATGAGATTGGATCTTTCAGAGGCTTGTCGGGTACTAGTTTGCGTGGTTGCTCGGTCTTCTCTTTATGACCGCATCAGAGAGCGTCAGTATGATGACCCCCACCTTCTGGTTCTTCAGGATAGGGTCCGGCGGGGTGATTCTAGGGATGTGACTATAAGTGATGATAGCGTGATGAGGATGCAGGGTCGGATTTGTGTGCCCAATGTGGATGGGCTTCGGGAGCAGATTCTTGAGGAGGCCGTAGTTCGCGGTACTCCATTAATCCGGGTTCTGCGAAGATGTACCAGGATCTGAGACAACACTATTGGTGGAGAAGGATGAAAAAGGATATAGTTGGATTTTTGGCCAAGTGTCTCAACTGTCAGCAAGTAAAATATGAACATCAGAGACCAGGAGGATTACTTCAGCAGATTGAGCTCCCAGAGTGGAAGTGGGAGCGGATCACCATGGACTTTGTGGTTGGACTTCCTCGGACTTTGAGAAATTTCGATGATATTTGGGTGATCGTGGACCGGCTGACCAAGTCAGTCCATTTCATTCTAGTGTTGACTACTTACTCCTCAGAGAGGTTGGTTGAGATTTATATCAGGGAGATTGTCCGCCTTCACGGTATTCCGGTATCTATCATTTCAGACAGAGGTACACAGTTCATATTTTGGACAGGCTTCTCAATATTTGCAAGAAGATCAAATAGGTACGAATAGTACTCAGGAGAGTGGTATTGTTCTTGTTGAATAGTAAACTGTGACTCGTGAGTTTTCTTCTGTACCACTGTTGGACGTGGCACAATGAAGACAAGCATAACAACAGCGGTTGTCTGATTGGTTGTCAATGGCACACTTTGGGAGTATGCAACAGAAGTTTCAGCTGTAGTTGTACAGTTGGGATAAGGACTGAACCCAAGTGGATAGGATTGCTCAAGCAATAAGGCCGGAATGGTAGTAGTCGAGACGGATGTGAACTCTGGGAAACCATGAATAGAAAAAGGTGGTCCTTGGCCATTGACCCATGCTTGACGCATTTCAGTCATTTGTTGTTTCAGTATTCTGTTTTCCTCAACCACATTAGACTCTTGTCGAACCTTCTGACCCTTAGTCTCTTGAGCACTCATAACAGCTTCGGTGTCAGTTGTCATTTTTCCCTTGGATTTTGCATTGTCAGCTTACCACAAACCGACCACCTCAAACTTTCTTCACAATTCAATACAAAAGACACGTTAGAATGGAGTCATTCAGTCCTTATTATCATTTTTTTCTTCACTTTCTTCTTTTTTTTTTCAAAATCATTCGATCGAACCTGATGTGGGTTTCCTACGTATCATGATGCCGCATGAATCAGATCTTACGTAGTTCGGGAAGATCAGGAATAAAGGAAATAAACTAACTCTTTTTTTGAATTTTTGAATTTTTCTTAATTTCTGAAAGAAAGACTTATAAAGAAGAAAGAAAATATTTTTTGATTTCGATTCCTTTTTT
This sequence comes from Nicotiana knightiana, assembly GCA_005239525.1. Taxonomy (NCBI): domain Eukaryota; kingdom Viridiplantae; phylum Streptophyta; class Magnoliopsida; order Solanales; family Solanaceae; genus Nicotiana; species Nicotiana knightiana. The sequence continues at coordinate 24,590 of ML376797.1, forward strand.
TTTTTTTGGAATTCGAAAGAAAAACTTCTAAAGAAGAAAGAAAATAGTTTTTGGATTTTTTGGACCTTTATGTTAAAATTATGAAAGACTTCTAAAGAAAATATTTTTTGAATCTTGAATTTTCTTTTCAATTTCCGAAAAAAAAACTTCTAAAGATGAACGAAAATATTTTTGAATTTTTAGAAGAAAATAAAAGAAAATATTTTTTTATTTTTTTTAAAATTGGGGCCTAAAAGAAAGACTTTCTATAGAAGGAAGTAAGGGAAATATTTTCTGAATTTTTTTGAAAATTGTGGAAAATAAAAAAATAAAAAAATATTTTTTTTGGGATTTTGATTTGATTTGTCTTCTTTTTTCGAATGAAAGACTCTTACAAAGGAAATATTTTTGGGTTCTAAAACTCTTTTTTTTAAATCTTTTATTTGTTTGAAATTTCCTAAGAAAAGACTCCTAAAGAAGGAATTAAAGGAAAATATTTTTGGATTTTTAATAAAATTGGGGAATCAAAGAAAGACTTTTCTAAAGAAGGAAGGAAAGGAAAATATTTTTGGGTTTTTTAAAAATTGAGGGCCGCAACCGATGAGGTTTGCCTACGTATCTTAGATCCGGTGAGAATCAGACCCGCGCAGTTCTGCCAGTTTTGACGGAACTAGGGACACTTGACTATTGAGGACATTGACTTATTTTCTTTCTCTCTTTTTTTTCTTCAAAATTTGGCAGAGTTTCAGAATTATTCAAATACCTACCGCCCACTCTTGATGTTTTTTTTCTATCTTCATTTTCCTTTTTCCTTCCTTTTTTTCATTTTCTTTCCCTATTCTAGAAGCCAGTAAACATGCAAGCCGAAATAAACAGATACCCAAGTAGCACGTACGATGCATCGGGATGGTCTTTTAAATTGGGTACACCTGTCCTAGATGGACCTAACCTCTGTCTAGAGTCCCCTAAGTCAAATGCACATGATGCAAATAATCGTTCCTACTAGGGATCTGACATGAGGCTATGCTATTCTAAGTTTAAATCTTGGTTTTGTTCTAGACCTGGCTTACCAGAGCGGACAGCTACCGGGAATACATAAGCTTCACTGGCTTTGCCACTTGTCTGAACCTCGTTCTAAAATTAGGATATGACTCTAACAAAAAAGAAGTCACACAAAGTGCACACTTCCCAGATGATTTAGAAGACTCAGAGAGAAGAGGGTTTTGTAACATTTTATATACAGTCCAAACAATATCAAAGCAGTAAAAAGCGGCATTTAGCACATTAGCTTCAGACAGGTAAAAATCAGATAATAAAGCCAAATATAACTGTAACGACCCGACCGGTCGTTTTGCGTTATCGGACACCATTCCTCTAGATTAAACATCCCATAGCGGCTTTTTATGATTTATGACTTGCGGGGACTGGTGGTCCGAGATTTGGAGGTGTTTAGAGCACTATAGGAACAATTGGTTTCTTAAGGTTGGCCTTTAAGGCCGAGTTTGACCTCGATCAACATTTTGGGCAAACGACCTCGGAATTGAGTTTTGTCGGTTCTGGTAGCTTCGTGTGATGATTTTGGACCTGGGCGTATGCTCGGAATGGGGTTCTGATGACCCGGGAGTGTTTCGGCGCCCAATATTGAAATAAGAAGTTCCTTAAGTTCCTATTGTGTTTCGGACGTGTTTTTGTGTTATCGAGGTCCGAACGAAATTCCAAGACCGGGAATAGTTTCGTTATGTCATTTATGACTTGCCTGCAAAATTTGGTGTCATTCCGAGTAGTATAGGTCGGTTCGGCTCGTTGTTAGCGAAGTCTAAAAAACTTAAAGTTCCTAAGTTTGGTTCATAGGGTTTTGAGGTGTGATTTTGAGTTTTAGTGTTGTTTTGGGTGTTCCGAAGGCTCGAGCGAGTTTGTATTATAATTTAGGACTCGTTGGTATATTTGGAAGAGGGCTCGAGTGGGCCTAGGGGCCTCCTGGGCACCCAACGGGGCTAAAAACCAGCTAAAACAGCTACTGGTGCACCTGTTTTGGTGTGACCGCAGGTGCGGTTGCCCATTCGCAAGTGCCGGACCGCTCCTGCGGTCCCAAGCATCGCAGGTGCGACCCCAGGTGAGGTCCCCCTTTCTCGCAGGTGCGGACAAAAGTCCACAGGAGCGGAACTGCTGGTGCGGCCATCCCTCGGCAGGTGCGAAACCAGCCCTTCCCGTCCAGTTCCGCAGGTGCGCGCCCCAGCTCGCAGGCGTGAGACTGCATGTGCGGTTCCCGAGCCGCAGGTGCGGAATCCCTGTAGGCCAGGCAGTATATATTCTTTGAAACTCGGGATTTCACCCCATTCATTCATTTTTCTCCACCATTAGAGTCTTGTGAGCTTGGGGAGAGCACACCACGACCTAACTACTGTCAAGGTGAGTTAATTCCACTTCAACACTAGTTTAATTCATGATCTTCTATCAGCTCGTAGTGGAGATGGGTACTCTTTATCAGCTCGTAGTGGAGATTTCTCACAGGATCGAGGGTTATCGGTCGAGGAGCAGGGAGCAGGGTTAGCAGGATAAGAGGGATAGGTTCTCAGGAGATTTCAGGGATGCCCCAGCTAGGAGCAGAGGTCTCTTCGGGGGTGGTCAGCCCAGCAAGCCTTCTTATTCAGCACCTCCACCACCTCCCCGATGTGTTCCCGCGAGGCCTCATTTCAGCGCTATGCCAGAGCGTTCCTACCGTCCTCCATCCATTCAGAGTTCTCACAGTGGGTATCCCAGTCATCCGAGATCCTCCGATCCTTATTTCAGTGCTAAGCCTGAGGGCTCTCATCGCCCTCCGGCCATTCAGGGATCTTCTTCGGGGCAGCAGGATATGTCACTTGTGAGATGTTACGTGTGCGGGGATCTAGGCCATGTGAGGAGGGCTTGTCCCAGGTTTCGGGGCAAGACAGTGCAGCAGGGTTATCAGCCTATGAGTTCAGCATCACCAGTCCGGCCACCTAGAGGTGGAGTACAGGTCGGCAGGGGTCGGCCTAGAGGTGGAGGCTAGTCAGAGGGAGGTCAGGCAGCTCCTGTTCACTCCGGTAGGGCTCAGTCTTCAGGTGCTCCAGCCTGGTTCTATGCTATTCCGGCCAGATCAGATGCAGTGGCCTTAGACGCCGTGATCACAAGTATTATCTCAGTATGTGGTAGAGAGGCTTCAGTATTATTTGATCCAGGATCCACTTATTCATATGTTTCAACCCTATTTTCTCCTTTTCTAGATGTTTCTCGTAAGTCCTTGGGATCTTCTATATATGTGTCCACTCATGTGGGTGATCCTGTGGTGGTAGACCGGGTGTATCGGTCTTGTGTGATCACCTTCTGTGGGTTCGAGACCAGAGCTAAATTTTTATTGCTCGACATGGTTGATTTTGAGGTAATTCTAGGCATGGATTGGCTATCTCCTCATCAAGTCGTGCTTGATTGCGATGCCAAGACAGTTACTTTAGCCATGCTCGAGTTTCCTAGGCTGGAGTGGAGGGGTTCTTCAGTCGCTGCAGCCAGCCGGTTATTTCATTTTTGAAGGCTCGACACATGGTCGAGAAGGGTTGTCTAGCCTATTTTTCTTATGTGCGGGACACCACCGTCGAGTCTCCGACGATTGATTATGTGCCAGTGGTTTGAGAGTTTACAGATGTAAATCCTTCGGATCTTCCGGGCATGCCTCCGGACCGTGATATTGATTTCTGCATTGATTTAGCTCCAGAAACCCAGCCTATATCCATTCCTCCGTACCGTATGGCTCTGAAGGAGTTGTGCTCCAGACTCTGCCAGAACAGAAGCTATATGCTAAGTTCTCAAAGTGTGAGTTTTGGTTGGATTCCGTGGCATTTTTGGGGCATGTGGTATCTGGAGAGGGTATCAAGGTTGATCCTCAGAAGATCGAGGTAGTTCAAAGTTGGTCGCGTCTTACTTCAGCTACAGATATCCGGAGCTTTTTCGTTCTAGCAGGCTATTATCGTCGATTTATGGAGGGTTTCTCTTCTATTGCAGATCCATTGACTAGATTGACTCAGAAGAATGCCCCGTTTCGATGGTCTGACGAGTGTGAGGCGAGCTTTCAGAAGCTCAAGACAGCATTGACGTCAGCACCAGTTCTAGTATTGCCTTCCGGTTCTGAGATGTACACAATATATTGCGACGCTTCACGCGTTGTTGGGGTGTGTATTGATGCAGGAGGGGAGAGTTATTACTTATGCTTCGCGCCAGCTGAAGGTTCATGAGAAGAATTACCCTTTGCACGATTTGGAGTTGGCGGCGATTGTTCACGCTCTTAAGATTTGGAGGCACTACTTGTATGGAGTGTCCTGTGAAGTTTATACAGACCACCGTAGCTTGGAGCACCTGTTCAAGCAGAAGGATCTTAATTTGAGGCAACACAGATGGCTTGAGTTGTTGAAAGATTATGATATCACCATTCTTTATCACCCGGGCAAGGCAAATGTGGTAGCAGATGCTTTGAGCAGGAAGGCGGAGAGTATGGGTAGCTTGGCTTATATTGCAGCAGAGGAGAGACCTCTAGCCTTGGACATTCAGTCCTTGGCCAATCGCCTAGTGAGGTTAGACCTTTCAGAGCCTCGTCGAGTTTTAGCACATATGGTTGCTCATTCTTCGCTACTAGGGGAGATTGAAGCCCGACAATTCTATGATTCGTGCTTAGCAGAGCTTCGGGAGACATGGTTCAGGGTAGGGCCAAGGAGGATACTATTGGCGAGGATGGTGTTCTGAGACTTCAGGGTCGCTTATGTGTTCCTAATGTTGATGGCCTGAGGGAGAGGATTTTAGAGGAGGCACACAGCTCTCGGTATTTTATTCATCCTGGTGCTACGAAGATGTATTGTGACTTGAAGCAGCATTTCTGGTAGAGGCGGATGAAGAAGAACATTGTGGAGTATGTGACTAGGTGTCTTAATTGCCAGCAGGTGAAGTATGAGAACCAGAGGCCATGAGGCCTTCTTCAGCAGATTCCCATTCCTGAGTGGAAATGGGAGCGCATCGCTATAGACTTCGTGGTTGGGTTACCTCGGACTTTGCGGAAGGTTGACATGGTTTGGGTCATTGTGGATAAATTGACCAAATCGGTGCATTTCATTCCAGTAGCTACTACATATACTTCTGAGAGGTTGGCCTAGATCTACATTCGGGAGACAGTCTGGTTGCATAGTGTGTCGGTATCCATTATATCAGATCGAGGTCCTCAGTTTACCTCACACGTCTGGAGAGCATTGCATAGTCAGATGGGCACCCATATAGGCCTCAGTACAGCATTTCACCCTTAGACTTATGGTCAGTCGGATCGTACAGTTCAGATATTGGAGAACATGCTCAGGGCATGTGTGATTGACTTCGGAGGTCAGTGGGACCAGTTCTTGCCTTTGGCCGAGTTTGCTTACAATAATAGTTATCAGTCTAGCATTGAGGTGGCACCATTTGAGGCTTTGTATGGTCGGCGATGTCGTTCTCCTATCGGGTGGTTTGATCCTGGCGAGCCTAAGTTATATGGCGCCGACCTGGTAAGGAATGCCTTGGAGAAAGTGAAGTTGATTCAGGAGAGGCTCCGTACAACACAGTCCAGACAGAAGAGTTGCGCGGATCAGAGGACGCGTGAGGTATCATTTATGGAGAGAGATAGGGTCCTGTTGAAAGTCTCGCCTATGAAGGGTATTATGAGGTTTGGGAAGAAGGGCAAGCTAAGCCCGAGGTTTATAGGTCCATTCGATGTGATGAGGCGAGTTGGGGAGGTTGCTTATGAGCTGGCCTTGCCTCCCAGTTTATCAAGAGTTCATCCATTTTTTCATGTGTCCATGCTCCGGAGGTACCACACCGACTTCTCTCACGTGGTTAATTTCAGCACTATTCAGTTGGATGAGAGGTTGGGCTACGAGGAGGATCCAGTTGCTATTATTGATAGACAGGACCGCCAGTTGAGGTCCAAGAGAGTTTCTGTCGTAAAGGTCCAGTGGAAGGGACATCCAGTTGAGGAAGCGACCAGGGAGTCCGAGGAGGACAAGCGGAGCAGATATCCACACATATTCAACACTTCAGGTATGATTCTAGACTCGTTCGAGGACGAACGTTTGTTTAAGAGGCGGAGAATGTAACGACCCGACCAGTCATTTTGCGTTATTGGACCCCGTTCCCCTAAATGAAACTTCCCATAGAGGATTTTTATGATATATGACTTGTGGGGACTGGTGATCCGGGATTTGGAGGTGTTTAGAGCGCTATAAGAACAATTGGTTCCTTAAGGTTGGCTTTTAAGGCCGAGTTTGACTTCGGTCAACATTTGGGAAAACGACCTCGCAATTGAGTTTTGTCAATTCTGGTAGCTTCGTGTGATGATTTTGGAACTGGGCGTATGCTCGGAATGGGTTTCTGATGACCGGGAGCGTTTTGGCGCCCAATATTGAAATAAGAAGTTCCTTAAGTTCCTATTGTGGTTACGGACGTGTTTTTGTGTTATCGAGGTCCGAACGGAATTTTGAGACCGGAAATAGTTCCGTTATGTCATTTATGACTTGCCTGTAAAATTTGGTGTCATTTCGAGTAGTATAGGTCGGTTCGGCGCGTTGTTAACGAAGTCTAGAAAACTTAAAGTTCCTAAGTTTGGTTCATGAGGTTTTGAGGTGTGATTTTGAGTTTTAGTGTTGTTTTGGGTGTTCTGAAGGCTCAAGTGAGTCGTATTATGATTTGGGACTCGTTGGTATATTTGGACGAGGGCTCGGGTGGGCCCAGGGGCCTCCCGGGCACCCAACAGGACTAAAAACCAGCTAAAACAGCTGATGGTGCACCTGTTCTGGTGTGACCACAGGTGCGGTTGCCTAGTCGCAGGTGCGGGACCGCATGAGCATCGCAAGTGCGACCCTAGGTGAGGTCCCCCTTTCTCGCAGGTGCGGCCAAAAGTCCACAGGAGCGGAACCGCTGGTGCGGCCATCCCTCCGCAGGTGCGAACCCAGCCCTTCCCATCCAGTTCCGCAGGTGCGAGCCCCAGCTCGTAGATGCGAGACTGCAGGTGCGGAATCCCTGTAGGCCAAGCAATATATATTCTTTGAAACTCGGGATTTCACCCCATTCATTCATTTTCCTCCACCATTAGAGTCTTGTGGGCTTGGGGAGAGCACACCACGACCTAGCTACTGTCAAGGTGAGTTAATTCCACTTCAACACTAGTTTAATTCATGATCTTCTAGCTAAATTAACTACTAAATCATTGAAAAGTCAAGAATTGGGTAAAAATTTAGGGTTCTTGAGAAATTGGTGAATTACCCATTTATTGCTATAAATTCAAGTGGAAATCCTGTATTAACGATCCTTAGGCTTCGGGTGAGCGATTCCTCCGTGAGTTTTCGAATTCGAGCGTGCCGGCCCGGGGTTGGATTTTGGGAATTCTTCAAGAATGTTGAATTATTGAATTAATAGGATGATTTCCCTACTGTGAGCATGCATTTATGTCATTGTACCGTATTTGGCTAGTTGCGAGTCCTCGGGTGTAGATTTCGGAGTTCGGGCGCATCCTTGGTCCGAGGGGTAGATTCGACACGAGGTGAGTCTTCTTTCTGACCTTGTAAGAGGGAATTGTCCCCATATGTGTTATATATGTTGTGTGTAATTGTTTTGGGAGCTACATGCGTACAAAGTGACGAGAGTCCGTACATAGCGACTATCATGCTATGTCGGGTAGTTTTAGGGCTCACAAACATGTCTCTATGTGCCTTCTTTGTATCTTTGGGTGTTCTTTGAGCTGCCTATTGCGTTTGAATTGATATGGAAATGTGGAAAGTTGCACTTGGACTCCCAGTTGATTAATCCCTATTACAGGTATAGCCCATACTGAGTTATTGATATTTTGGTACACACACACACACACACACACACACACACACACACACATATATATATATATATGTAGGTATGAGAGTCAGCACTCGAATCGCAGGCATGATTCGCGATCGAGGGAAGCTTTATGATAAATCGGTATAAGTGTGTCAGCACTCGAATTGCAGGTACGATGCGCGATCGAGGGAAGCTTTATGGTAATTGTGTATAAGTGTGTCAGCACTCAAATCGCAGGCATGATTCGCGGTCGAGGGAAGCTTTGTGGAAATTGTATATAAATGTGTCAGCACCCGAGTCGCATGTATGATTCGCGAGTGGGGGAAGCTTTACGTCTATTCAGTGTCTAGATATTTCCTTATGACTCAGGCCGGTTTTCTTACCCTTGTGTGCACTTGGCTATTTGGTACTGTTTCCATTGATATTGACTTGACATATATTTGGGGGAAAAGGAAAGTGTACATTGTTGCTTATTTTCAGTAGTTTAATGGATTTCTATATTTGATAGGTATCTGCTGCCTACTGTCTCGTATGTCTACTGCATTTCGTTATATCATGTTTTGTATTATTACTGTTGGACCTTAGTGAGTGTCATGTCGACCTCTCGTCACTACCTCTTCGAGGTTAGGCGGGATACTCACTGGGTACCTATATATTTATCTACTCATGCTGCATTTCTGTACTTAATTGTACAGAATCTAGGGCTGGTGTTTCTAGTTATCCGACCGGAGCTTGATATATATATTCTGGACCTGACTCCAAGGTGAGCTGCCTCCTTTGGCGATTCTCAACAGTGCTATGGAGTTATCTTTTGTTTATTTCTGTCTACTCCTCTCAGCCAACAGTACGATTTGTATCATCTTTTGTATATTCTACTAGTTCGCCTGTTGACTTGTGACACTAGTTCCTGGAACGCACATAGTAGACTCTTTATTTTGGGACTGTATATATATTGGATCACGATCATTGTGGCTGTATTTACTTAAGTTGGTTAATGTTTTTGCTTTTATTTAAATGATCTAAGCTTAAAACTATGGGAATACGTGGGGTTGGTATGTTAGATAAGGATAATCTCACTAGTAAACAACTGTTGACTTGCCTGACTTCGGTGTTGGGCGTCATCACGACCTGTGTTGGATTTTGGGTCGTGACAATAACAATTATTCTAAGCTCGAATTCTTGAACCTTAAACCAGAAGTTTTTGGTTCCAATCCCCAGCGGAGTCGCCAAAGCTGTCACATCTCCTTTTTCCTCCCGGGTAAGGGTGGGATAAGGGAGTTTTTCCAATTAAAGTGACATAATTCGAATTTGAGATTTATTTGTTTTATTTTCAGAGTCGCCACCCGAATGTTTTACGGTGTTCCGGGACACCATTTATTTATTGAAATCCGAAACCGAGGAAATTTTTTACTCTGTTTTAAAAATGTCTGCAAACCAGAAATCCAGGTAAGGAATTCTGTTAACCCGGGAGAAGGTGTTAGGCACTCCTGAATTCCGTGGTTCTAGCACGATCGCTTAACTATTGATATTTGGCCTAATTATCTAATTATTTACATTTTTTTAAACCTATTGTGCATTTTTAGCATTTTTCACCTTTAGCCGCTTTCAATATTTATGGAATTATTTTAATACAAGTCACGATGAAGTGCACTTGTTATTTTTGGACACGTTGCAAACCGCGCCACATGAAATGTACCCGCAATTTACAACATATTTATTTTAATTAATGTTTTGAGTTAGAGTCGGGGACATGAGTTGCCGCACCCGAGTATATATTATATAACCATGACTATGGTCATGACGGTTTTATAGTGCCTATTTGAGGTGATGTTTGATTATTCTTTATGTTTTCTATTTGAAAGATCATTTTAGTTTTAAGATCAATTAGGACGTTTATGAATTTATCATTAGACAAGTCACGATGGCGTGCACTTGTTATTTTTGAACACATGGAAAACACGTCACATGAAATGTACTCGTGATTGCTATGTGAATTTTTATTAATTGCTTAGAGTTGAGGATCGGGGGCATGAGTTTCCACTCCCGAGATGGGGATTATGTATCACGACCATACCACGGAACCGTACCCATAGCCGGTGATGATTTATTATTAATCAAGCTTAAAATAAACTACGGTGTTTATGATTTGATTTATTGGCACGTTAACCATTGGACCAACTAGCATCCCTTATGGTAAAGAATTGTAAATTTAATATTGTAAACAATTCACAAGCATGACTAAATAAAGACTGCAAATCACTTTTACGCTTTATTGATTCAAATGAGAAAATCCAGTAGATTAAGAAATGTCTAAATAGCATTATTATCTTCTTTGGTCTATTCCTTTGAACTATCCCATTCTCTCATGTATTTAGAGAATGGAAACAGATGCATCTAGGTGCTTAGAAATCCTTTGAAATAATTTAGAGAAAATATCGAATCAAAAAGAAAATTAACAACAAATCATTCAAGGAATATTACAGAAGAATCTCTTTTTCATATTCATATACTCAGCATCTATAATTAAGCATATAGTAGAAAAATAGAAACCAAAATTCTATTTTTCTTTTGCACATTACGTTGTGAAATCGAAACTTTCAAATAGATTTAGAATTGTTAAACCCAAAGTGAAATCTTTAGAGCAATGTAACTCAGAAATAATACCAACTTACCAAAAATATTCACAATAACACCCAAAAAAACAAAAGAGAGAGAAACGGAAAGAACAGGATTAGCTTTATATCAATTCAAAAGAACTAACCTCTTTACCTCGCCCACTGCCAACACAACCATTAACAAGCTCTTTATTAGTTATGAGAGCACAATGAAAGATAAGGTTTCAAAATCTTCAAGTTAAAATTCCACGGGACCGCAGACGCGCGCCTTGACTGGAACTCGATCGCAACCTCGACGGTAACCTCGCACTCCGCTTTTTGTGACTGATTTTCCAGTAGTTTCGTGGCTGATTTTTCTGCTCTTTGGGGGCTGTTTTCAGCTCAGTTTGGGGCTGCTTTGAGATCAGTTTTGGGGTCGTTTTTTGACGGGAAAGAGGGCTGGTTTGGAGGTAGTTTGAGAGCTGTTTTGAGCTGGAATTGGGAGCTAGTTTGAGATGTTATTTTGGCTCGCTTTAGTGTTGTATTAGCAGCGTTTTTGGGTTGAGGAGGTGGAGATTTGCAGCTGGTATTTTTGGTATTTTAATGGAGCTGATTTGAAGTGTTTATGGGCCAGAAATGATGGACGATTAGCTGTGTTTTGATGGCTTTTACATTGCTGATTTTTCAGCAACTACAGGGGGTTTTGTTGGTGGTGTTGGGAGTAAGTTGCAAGGGTCATTTAAGCAGGAATTTGGGGCTGTTTTATGGGTGTTTTTGGAGTGATTCAATAGGAGAACAATGGTACTTTAGATGAATTTTCAACTGGGTATTCTACAAGCAGAAGCTATGGCGTATTCATGGCATTGAATTGCTGCCTTTTTTTTTTTGTTTTCCGCCCTTTTTTTTCATTATCTCCAGGCCTCTTTTTCCTCATGTGTAGTGTATGTTAGATTGTGTTTAAGAGGAAGGAACGTATGTTTTAGGGTTAGGTTAGTGGGTATTGGGCCAAGGGGAATGGGCTTGGGAATTGGGTTGGGTCCATGTCTTGTTAGGTTTTAAATTTGGGCTAAGAAGACTACAATGATATAATGTATTTATAAATATGTAAAAATTATTCTTAATTGATTTTATTAAATTATTATATTTAAAATAAAACTAAGAATTAAAGTTGAAACTATTTTATTTTGGTATTTTTCAAAGATTATATAAAAATAAAAATCCTAGTTAAATAGTATGACTACAAAATGAAACTATTTTTTTTTAATTTTAGTTTCTGTGATAAAAATAAAGTAAAAACTAATTAAAATAGCGATATTAGACCTAAACTAAATATTTAAACGCTATACTATGTAAAATCACGGGGAGGGTCAAAAATTACATGTCTACAAAAGGGCATTTGGATTATGAATGGTCCGGTTGGGGTTGATAAAGTAGTAAGATTTGGTATTTTCAAGTAAAGTGGAGTATTCACCTGTGATGTGTTATCGTCATCCTTGATCGAATGGAATGTGTTAAGTTCGTCTGTGCCATGGTTTCTTATGTTGCATGGGGTCAAAGTATTGTGAAGAAGTACTGAAGAAGCGGCTGTCAGAGACCGTGAGATGTGGTGGTTCAGTATTAGATAAGTATTGATAATGAAGGCAGCTCGAGATAGATGATCTTCGGAGAGTTTGAAGTCGCGGCGAACTGCGGGGTTAAGAACTTCAGAGAATGATATTGAATGGGGGCAGCAATTGGGCAGCATATGATGAAGGAAGATATGTGAAAAGTGCTAGGTGGTGGTTCCATTTCTAGGAGGCCAGGTGTAAGAGGCGGAAGTCGCGCAGTCGCATAAAGGGGGAGTTTGACCAAAGTGGGGGAGCGACAGCATAGTGGTGAATTAGAAGGTATTGTAGCGCATTTAGTAGATGTCCATGGGGAGTGGACGGACTGGTAAGGTTGGTGAATGAGAACGGGCTTAGGATGGGGTAGTGATGTTGCAGAGAGTGTGCATTTCAGCGTCGTTGGAAGGTGACAGTTGGTGATTCCCACGGGTTGGTTACCTCCTGTGAGTAGGTTAGCGGTCGTGTGGTTGGCAAGTCTCGGTGAGGGATTTTAGTGGCCGTTCGATAGGAGGCGGGATGTGTGAATGATGCTAGAGAATTTGAGTAATTAGGGAGTACTAGCAAGAGGATTTGGAAGAATTGGACGGATTGGTTGAGCAAGATTCATGTTAACAAAGGAGAAAGGATCTGACCATTGTCTAGAGTGGTGCCAGGAGTAGCTTCGGGCTAAGTGGGGGAGTCCCACCACCTGCAGTTGGGCTGTAGGATTGTGTTCTCATGGGTTTGCGGATAGTCGGCATATTGGCAAGTTAGTACAGCTAAGGGAAATGAGTAGAATGGTAATTGTGCATGGGTTTTGATGGATGTGTGCAAAAGTTGGTCCTATCGGACCACGGTTAGGCTTTGAAAGATTCAGAATTTTTCTTAATGCATAGACGAGCTTTCGCAGTATAATTTCTAGGAATAGGGAAGGTGGTTGAAATGGTACATGTACGGCAGTGATCAGTTTCGTCAGTGTAATTAAAGCATGCATGTGGTTTGTGCAGATGTGTGTGGGGCTTGTCGGCCGTCGTAATGGATTTCATTTGGGAGCATTCGAGTGTTATGGCATGTCAGGTGAAGGCGAATCCCAGAAGGGTTATGGTGGTTCAGACCACTACTTAAAGATTTTCATGTTGGGTGATTGTGAGAATTCACTTGAGTGTTGTTAATGTTCTCTTGAATTGAGGTAAGTGAAAGGTTTCTTTATGATGAAGTGTTCATCCTATTAGTGGTTCAGAAGTTATGATTGAATTCTTGCGTTATCTCATATTGGCATGTTAGGTGCAGTAAGCAGTATGTAACTGGAAGTAAGGATCGAGGTTGTGGTTATGTGTTGACAAGGATTTCATGAGCTCAGATGAGTAGGGAAAAAGTGATTTGAAAGTTCAGAGTAAGCTGGTGTTATCTTCACTGTCACGTGAGATCGATATTTGGTGAGAGAGGCTTTGTACCCTGGTCATGGGTTCTTGATGTGTTTTGCGGCCTTAGTGTGGTCAGTGTTATGGATGGGCAGACTTGTTACCTCGTGGAGGGTCGTGGGAGCGTGACCACGGGAAGATGGTATAAGTGTGACAGGTAGTCACCTGATTGATTGAAGATTCAGACCAAGTATAAGGAAGTGCAATATTTCTTGTTTGAAATTTTTCCAGGCCAGTTGGTTGAGGATTGTGGGATGTCGTCCCGGCTATGATGGTTGTTCTTGTGTATTATGAGAGGAAGTGGGTTAATATGGACCCAGGTAAGGCTATTAGCCTAGCTTGGTGAGAGCAAGGTAGACTCGTTGTTTGTGGATGGATTTAAATATTATTATGGGCTTCATAGATATGCTCATTTCAGTATGGCGCTCCTCAAGGAGGGGTGTTGAGATATCAGGTATTGTCCCGTCTTCGTCAAATTCAGTTAATATTATGATTTTGTCGTGTGAGTTGTGAAACGACTTGATAATTTCTTATGTATTGAGGTCCCACGTAATGGTGATGTTATGTGAGCAGGATAGCTCTTGAGATCTAGAGTGTATATATATATATATATATATATATATATATATATATATATATATATATATATATATATATATCGCACCTCAGCCGTGCTTGAGTCTTGTAGCATATGGCCTTATCAATCTCCCCAGGATAGTATTATGCACTTAGCGTGCTTGTGACCGATATTCGGTAATGTGTAATAGTGAGCAATTCAGCTCCGTGTATATTTCCTTATGTGAAGTTGTATGATGGGATCGGGTGGCACACTACCACAGGCATGTTATTTGGATCGGGTTGCACGCCGCAAAAGTGTGATGATGAGTAAGGTTCCTATATTTATTTATTTTTCTTGTGTTTTACTTTCTATTTTCTGAGAATAGTTCATAATAAGTTGCGTGAGTCGAGTAGTCCCTTCCTGAGTCATTCCTTATGTATCGTGTTCGAGTTGTAGCCTATTGGCGCGTTGTGGTGTCATGTGAGACTGTTGGTCATGTTGGGGTGATTTGTTGTCTGAGCAGTTCATACTGCGTGAGACGAGATTATTGGATCAGGGATCAGTGCGATAAGATTATGTGAAGTACATTGAAGGACAATTACCAACTGTTGGTTCATAATGAGGTGATGATTCTAGTCAAGATGAGATATTCAATGATTTTTTAACTCTGCAGTTGGGTATGAATTTCTACACATCTCTTCCATTGTGGTGGTATCGTCGGCATTATAGCAGGATATAGGTATATTTGTTATGAGGTGCATCGGGAGCATCAGATACATGAAATTTTGGCTATTAAGGTTCAAGGAACGTCATTGTGGTTAGATGATGAATTTTGCGGTGCATGGTGCTAATTCAGCAAAGGTATGCAGTCATATTCTAGTATATCGTGTGGTAGTTGATACGGTGTTTATATATTGGAACTAGGCCTGGCAGAGAAATTTCAGGTATTGGAACTAGGTTCTGAGCTTATTATACGGATAAAAGAAGAAATCTTTAGATTTGATCAAACTAATGTAATCAACTGGGTTGTGGTAGCACAGGCAGGTGCACGAGGTGTTAAAAAATGATTTTAGATAACTCCAGAGCAGTTCTTAGCACGTTCGAGGACGAACGTCTATTTAAGTGGGGGAGAATGTAATGACCCGACCGGTTGTTTAGAGCTCTAGGACGTCGTTCAGCGGTTTGAAGTCGTGAGCAGCTCCATTTCAGGTATTGTGACTTGTAGGTGTGGTCGGAATTGAATTTCGGGAAGTTTAGAGTTGATTTGGAAAGAAAATTCTTATTTCAGAAGCCTTAAGTTCGAGAAATGGACTAAGATTGGAATTTTTAGTAAACAACCTCAGAATCAGGATTTGAAGGTTCATGCAGGTTCGTATGATGATTTCAGACTTGGGCATATGTCCGGATTGGGTTTTGGATAACCCGGAAGCGTTTCGGCGTATATTGTGGAAATCAACATTTTTGAAGGAATTTCCTAAATTTGGCTTGAAGCGCATTTCAGTGATATTGATGTCCGTTTGGGATTCTGAGTCTGGGAATAGCTTCGTATGGTGATTCTGGAGTTGGGAGCGCGATCGGAAGTGAATTCGGATGTCCGGAGGTCATTTGGCTAAAGATAGAAATTTGAAGGTTTTGAAGAATCCGACCGTAAGTGGAAATTTTGATATCGGGGTCGGGATGCGATTCTGTAAGTTAGAGCAGGTCCGTAATGTTTGAATATGACTTGTGGTCAAAATTTGGGGTCAATCGGAAGTGATTTGACGGGTTTCGGCATCGGAAGTGGAAGTTTGAAATTTCAAGTTTATAAAGTTTGAATTTTAGTGAGATTCGTGATTTCGGCATTGTTTGATGTGATTTGAAGCCTCAAGCAAGTTCGTGGGATTTTATGGGACTGAGTCGTGTGTTTGGACGGGGTCCCGAGGGCCTCGGGTGTGTTCCGGGGTTGTTTCGGGTCAATTCCGGGTGATTTTTTGTTGTTGTCTTCTGGTGTTTCTGTTTTGCAATGCGATCACGGCCATTGTTGTGCGATCGCGAAGAAGGAAAATTAAAGGGGCTGAAATTTAGGCTTGTGCGGTCGAGGTATGGTAGTGCGATCGCATAGAAGGAATTGAAGGCTGCTGGATTTTTTCCTATGCGATCGCAAGGATGAGAATGCGATCGCACAGTGCATTGAAGAGGCTGTGGGATTATTTGGCTTATGTGATCGCGGTGCAATGTTTGCGATCGCATAGTGTATTTTTGGAGGCCTCTGAGATTTGGCTTATGCGATCGCGGTTGAAGGAGTGCGATCGCACAGAAGGTTTACCTGGGCAATGTTCTATTTTAAACGGGAAAATTTCATTTTTTTCCCTAAATTTCATTTGGTTGGGGCGATTTTGGAGGATATCAAAGAGTGATTTTCATCAAGCATCAAGAGTTAAATGATTCCTTCTCATTTCCAAGATAAATTTAAGGTTTATACATGGAATTAGACGTGAAAATTGGGATTTTGAAGAAAACCTAGAAATGAGGTAAATTGGATTTTAACCACGAATTGAGCATGAATATTTGAGTAAATTGTATATTTGAACTAGTAAAGCTATGGGTAGAGTTTATCTTCGAGAAATTTTGGATTCCGGGCACGTGGGCCCAAGGGAATTTTGGTCAATTCACTGAGCGGAGTTGGGAAAGTATATAATTTGAATTTGTTGCGAGTATTAGAATGAATTTTTATTGCTTTGCCCGTTATTTGGTATTTTTGGGGTGTTGTGCATCCATTGGAGTCGTCGGAAGGGCTTGGAAGCCGGTTATGGGACTTCGGAGCGAGGTAAGTCTCCTTTCTAACTTTGTGAGGGGGAATTGTCACGACCCAAAATCCATATGGTCGTGATGGCGCCAGACTTCATTGTGAGGCAAGCCAATCATTAATTAATTGAAACAATTTCCTGTTTTAACATTTATGAAAAAGCATTTCCTTTCACTTTATTACATATTAACTAATAAAATCTGTCGAGTAAAATAATAGTGTGAATATTCCATTTTAGCAATTATTTTCCAATACATCCTAGAACACGGTGTCACAAGTACATGAGCAATTTCTAAGAATTTATACAATCATCACAAAGCTTGTCCGAAATACAAGCTGGACAAGGAATTTAAAATGAAAATAAATATAGTACGAGGGAGACTCTGTCAGCTGCGGATCGCCTTTGGATGATACAGCTCGCCTAAGTCTCCAAATCCGCCACATTGCTATGAAGTACCTGTGCAACGAAAATGCACAGCAAATGTAGCATGAGTACAAAAACAACGTGTACTCTGTAAGTCGCCCACCTAACGTCAGAAAGGTAGTGACGAGAGGTCGAATTAGACACTCACTAAGGTCCAACAATTTATTTAACAGCATAAGATGAACACGATAGGCATGTAAAGGTAGTAAAGCAGCATGTATATAAGACACTAAAATCCAAGTAAATACTGGAAGTAACAAACAGTTATCACTTTTTCATTTTTTTCCCAAATATCTTAAATAATCAATTTCCTCTTTGTTTTCCCCCAAATATCATAAATCAACAATTACTTCTTTATTTTCGCCCAAATATCTTATCACTTCAAAAATCATGAAAAACATTTAACAATTTAGCATGCGCATACGGGATAAGGATCACCGACCTAAGCCATCACAATAATCATCTATGTGCACTGCCGAGGGTCGAACGACCCGAACCATAATATTTCTTTCAATTTCACCGTGGTGTACGGCCCGCTCCCATGACTGGGGGAAATAATACTCCGCTCGCGGAATGTAATTGCGAAGCGGTCACATGCAGTCATGCACAATCAACAGTCCACCCCGACTACATCGGGAAAACAAGTACTCAAGTAAATGACAGATTTCTCTTTTGAAAACCACAAAATAGTATTTAAATCCTTTTTCGAAATTCACTTGCCAAGTTTTTATAATGTTTAATACAACCTTATCCGGAAATACAATTGCCCGCGAAGGAAATCAATTCTCTTTTTAGATAATTAAGAAAATAAACTCTAAAGTCTTATATTAAAGACAAGATCACAAGTACAACATGTAAGGTATGCTAGTGGGTCCTAGGCTACCCGGACATGGCATAATAGTAGCTACGCACGGACTCCCGTCACCTAATGCGTGTGTAGCCCCCGCAGATAGTAACACATACTTAATTAGTTCACCTAGGGGGATAATTCCCCCTCGCAAAGTTAGAAAGGAGACTTACCTCGCTCCGAAATTTCATAACCGGCTTCCAAGCCCTTCCGACGACTCCAACGGACGCACAACGCCCCAAAACTATCCAAATAACGGCAAACCAATGAAAATATACTCTAATATGTGCAACAAATTCCAAATTATATAATTTTTCAACCCCGCTTAGTGAAATGATCAAAATGTCATTGGGCCCACGTGCCCGGAATCCGAAATTTCTCGAAGATATATTCTACCCATAGCTTTACTAGTTCAAATATATAATTTACTCTAAATTCCATGCTCCAATTCGTGGCTAAAATCCAAATTTCCGTTTCTAGGTTTTCATCAATATTTTCCAAATTTTCCACAATTTTCATCTATAATTCCATGCAATAACCTTGTATTTAACTTAGAAACATGAAGGAATTACTTACCTTGACATTGATGATGAATTTCTTTTCTTGAAGCCCTCCTAAACTCGCCTAAGCCATTAGAAAAATGAGAGAAATGGCCAACAATCTCGGTTTTAAAACATTCTGCGCAGCCTCATTTCCGCACCTGCGATCCTTCCTCCGCACCTGCTCTCCCGCAGGGGAGACTAATCTCCCGCACCTGCGTCTTCCTCAGTTCCAACCCAAAATCTCATCTGCTCCCCATGGTCCGCACCTGCGGCCAATGCCTCGCAGGTGAGCAACTTCAGCTTTTCTCAACTTCAAATATTGATTCGTTAACCACCCGGAATCCACCCGAGGCCCCCGCAACCCCATCCAATTATACCAACTTGTCTCAAAACATAATGCGGACTTGCTCGAGGCCTCAAATTATCTCAAAAAACATTGAAACCACAAATCACACCCAAATCCCAACTTTATGAACTTAGAAATTTCCAACTTCTACATCCGATGTCGAAACCTATAAAATCACGTCCGATTGACCTCAAATTTTGAAAAATAGTCATATTTGAAATTACGGACCTGCTCCAAATTCCGGAATCGCATTCCGACCTTGATATCAAAACTTTCACTTCCGGTCGGATTTCTCAAAAACATTCAAATTTCTATCTTTAGCCAAATGACTTCAAAATGACCTACGGACATCCAAATTCACTTCCGATCGCACTCCCAACTCCAGAATCACCATACGAAGCTATTCCCAGACTCGGAATCCCAAACAGAAATCAACATCACTGAAATGCATTTCAAGCCAAACTTAGGAAATTCCTTCAAAATACTGACTTCCACATTATAAGTCGAAACATTCCCTGGTTATCGAAAACTCGATCCGGACGTACGCCAAAGTATGAAATCATCATACGAACCTGCTGGGACCTTCAAATCCGTATTTGGAGGTCGTTTACTCAAAATTCAAATCTTAGTTGATTCTTCCAACTTAAGGCTTCTGAAATGAAAATTTTATTTCCAAATCAACTCTAAACTTTCTGAAATTCAATTCCGACCGCACCTACAAGTCATAATACCTAAAATGGAGTTGCTCACGGCCTCAAACCGCTGAACGGCATGCTAGAGCTCAAAGGGACCGGTTAGGTCATTACATTCTCCCGCACTTAAACGGAAGTTCGTCCTTGAACGTGCTAAGAACTGCTCTGGAGTTTTCTGAAATCACTGTTTAACACCTCGAGCACCTGCTCGTGCTACCACAACCCAGTTGAGTACATTAGCTTGATCAAATCTGAAGATTTCTTCTTTTATCCATATAATAAGCTTAGAAACTAGTTCCAATACTTGAAATTCTCTACCAGACCTAGTTCCAAAATATATAAACACCGTATCAACTACCACACGACATACCAGAATATGACTACATGCCTTTGCTGAATCAGCACCATGCACCGCATAACTCATCATCTGACCACAATGACACTCCCTGAACCTCAATAGCCAAAATTTCACGAATCTGGTGCTCCCGATGCACCTTATAACAAATGTACATACATCATGCTATAATGCTGACAATACCACCACAACGGAGGAGATGCGTAGAAATTCATAACCAACTGCAGAGCTAATAAATCATTGAATATCTCCTCTTGACTAGAATCATCACCTCATTATAAACCAATAAGGGTAACTGTCCTTCAATGTATTTCACATAATTTTATCGCACTGATCCCTGATACAATAATCTCGTCTCACCCAATATGAACTGCTCAGACAACAAATCACCCCAACATGACCAACATTCTCACATGACACCACAACGCGCCAATAGGCCATAACTCGAACATGATACATAAAGAAATGACTCAGGAAAAGACAACTCTACTCACGCAACTTATTATGGACTCTTCTCAGAAAATAGAAAGTAAAACATAAGGAATAAATATAGGAACCTTACTCATCATCACATTGTTGTGTCATGAAACCCGATCCAAATAACATATCCGTGACGGCGTTCCACCCGCTCCCATCATAAAATTTACATAGGGAGATGTACACGGAGCTAAATTGCTCACTACTACAAATTACTGAATATCGATCATAAGCACACTAAGTGCATAATACCATCCTGGGAAGACTGATAAAGCCATATGCTTACAAAACTCAAGCACAACTGAGGTGCGATATATTTATATATACACTCTGGATACCAAGAACTGTCCTGCTCACATAATATCACCACTGCGCGGGACCTCAATTCATTAAGAAATTATCAAACCGTTTCACAACTCGCACGGCAAAATCATAATATTACCTGAATTTGACGAAGACGGGACACCACCTGATATCCCAACACTCCTCCTTGAGGAGCGCTATAATGAAATGAACATATCTGCCTCACATGAAGCCCATAATCATATTTAAATCCATCCACAAACATCGAGTCTACCTTGCTCGCACCAAACTGGGATAATTGCCTTACTTGGGTCCATATTAACCCCCTTCCACTCATAATACGCAAGAACAACCATCATAGCCATGACAACATCCCAAAATCCACAACCAACTGGACCGAACGCCTTCCTGGCATATATTTCCAAACAAGCAATATTGCACTTCCTTATACTTGGTTCAAGTCTTTAATCTATTAGGTGACTGCATGTCACACTTATATAATCTTCTCGTGGTTACGCTCCCACGACCTTCCACACCAGGTAACAAGTCTGCACACCCGCATCACCGACCACACTAATACTTCAAACACATCAAGAACCCATGACCAGGGTACAAAGCCCCTTTCACCGAATATCGATCTGAGGTGACACTGATGATAATATTACCTTACTTTGGACTCTCAAATCACTTTTTCTTTCTCATCTGAGCTCATGACATCCTCTCTAATACCGAACCACAATCTCGATTCTTACTCCCAGTTACATACTGCTTACGGCACTTAACATGCCAATATGAGATAGCGCAAGAATTTCATCATGACTTCTGAACCACCAATAGGGTGAACACTTCATCACAGAAACCTTTTAATTAATTCAAGAGTACCATCTCAACACACGAGTGAATCCTCACAATCACCCAACATGCAAATCCTTAAGTAGTGGTCTATACCACCATAACCCTTCCGGGGTCCGCCTACACCTGGCAGGCCATAATACTTGAATGCTTCCAAATAAAAATCTACTTCGACGGCTGACATGCCTCGCATACACCGACACAAACCACATGCATAACTTAATCACATCGAAGGAACTGATCATTGCCGTAAATGTGTCATTTCGATCATGGCTAATCAATCTATCTACTTTTAATCATCTTCAATTGCCTCAAGAATAATAGAAACTTCCTTCAACTCATAGCGAACTCAACCCTCACTCATCCCGAGTGACCTTGATTCACGAGACTATGCTGCCTAAATCCCGCAACCCGTCTCATACCCTCCTGATAATCTTTCATCTGGAGTTTATTTCTCTCACTCCTCCAACACTATCCTGCATGCTGAAACATATCATAGAACATTCCAACCATCCTCCTTTTTCTCAGAAATTACTCTGCAAAATCTCGATTCTCGATCATACTGCTGCTTGAAGCCCTTAAACGCTTCAGTCTTAACCTTTGAATTCACTAGGACCGCTACTGAAAGTCACCCATTCTGACTGGTCCCAAATATAATCAACTCTAAGGTGCTCCTAGCACATGAACACCCTTTTCCTTGAAGCATGTGACTGAGTCACTACCCTGACAACTCACATATGCCTTAAGCAAAATTCTGAATCTTCCCAAGCCTAACCCTGGCCTAACAGGGCCAAATTATATAAATTCCCAACCCCGCTTAGTGAAATGACCAAAATGCCCTCGGGCTCACGTGCCCGGAATCCGAAATTTCTCGAAGATATATTCTACCCATAGCTTTACTAGTTCAAATATAAAATTTACTCTAAATTCCATGCTCCAATTCATGGCTAAAAATCAAAATTTCCATTTCTAGGTTTTCATCAATATTTTCCAAATTTTTCCACAATTTTCATCTATAATTCCATGAAATAACCTTGTATTTAACTTAGAAACATGAAGGAATTACTTACCTTGACATTGATGATGAATTTCCCCTCTTGAAGCCCTCCTAAATCGCCTAAGCCATCAGAAAAATGAGAGAAATTGCCAACAATCTCGGTTTTAAAACATTCTGCCCAGCCTCATTTCCGCACCTCCGACCCTTCCTACACACCTGTGCTCCCGCAGTTGTGACCAATATCCCGCACCTGCGGCTTCCTCAGTTCCAACCCAAAATCTCATCTGCTCCCCATGGTCCGCACCTGCGAACAAAGCCTCGCAGGTGAGCAACTTTAGCTTTTCTCAACTTCAAATATTGATCTGTTAACCACCCAGAATCTACCCGAGGCCCCCGGGACCCCGTCCAATTATACCAACCTGTCCCAAAACATAATGCGTACTTTCTCAAGGCCTCAAATCACATCAAACAACATTGAAACCACAAATCACACCCAAATCCCAACTTTATGAACTTAGAAATTTCCAACTTTTACATCCAGTGTCGAAACCTATCAAATCACGTCAAATTGACCTCAAATTTTGCACAATAGTCATATTCGACGTTACGAACCTACTCCAACTTCTAGAATCGCATTCCGACCTCGATATAAAAACTTCCACTTTCGGTCAGATTTCTCAAAAACCTTCAAATTTCTATCTTTAGCCAAATGACTTCAAAATGACCTACGGACATTCAAATTCACTTCCGATCGCGCTCCCAACTCCAGAATCACCATACGAAGCTATTCCCAGATTCAAAATCCCAAACGGAGATCAACATCACTGAAATGCACTTCAAGCCAAACTTAAGAAATTCCTTCAAAATACTGACTTTCACATTATACGACGAAACGCTCCCGGTTTATCCAAAACCCGATCTGAACATACGCCTAAGTCCGAAATCATCATACGAACCTGCTGGAACCTTCAAATCCTGATTCAGAGGTCGTTTACTCAAAATTCCAAACTTAGTTGATTCTTCCAACTTAAGGCTTCTGAAATGAAATTTTTCTTTCCAAATCAACTCTAAACTTTCCGAAATTCAATTTCGACCACACCTACAAGTCATAATACCTTAAATGGAGCTGCTCACGGCCTCAAATCGCTGAACGACGCGCTAGAGCTCAAAACAATCGGTCGGATCGTTCCAGGAATTGTCCCCATAGGTGAACTAATTAAGTATGTGCTACTATCTGCGGGGGCTACGTACGCACGAGGTGACGTGAGTCCGTTCGTAGCTACTATTGTGCTATGTTTGGGTAGTCTAGGACCCACTAGCATGCCTTACCTATTGTACCTGTGATCCTGCCTATAATATTAGACTACTAATATAATCGAAATCGTAATTGAATATCTAAAGAAGACTAGAGTTCATTTTCTTAATCATCTAGAAAGGGAATTGATTTCCTCCGTGGATAATTGTATTCTGGATAAGGTTATATTATTGAATATTATTAAACTTGGCAAATGAATTTCGAGAAAAGATTTAGATACTATTTTTGTGATTTTTAAAAGAGAAATTTGTCATTTTCTTGAGTATTTGTTTTCCCGATGTAGTCGGGGTGGACTGTTGATTGTGCATGACTGCATGTGACCGCTTCGCAATTTACATTCCGCGAGCGGAGTGTTATTTCCCCCACTCTCATGGGAGCGGGCCGTACGCCACGGCGGATTGAAAAATGCACTTATGGTACGGGTCGTTCGACCCTCGGCAGTGCATAGATATGATTATTTTATGGCAAAGGTGCACTTATGGTTCGGCCCGTTCGACCCTCGGCAGTGCACATGCATGATTATTTTTATGGCTCAGGACGATTGTCCTTATCCCGTATGCGCATGCTAAATTGTTAAATATTTTTCTTGGATTTTGAAGTGATAAGATATTTGGGGGAAAATAAAGAAGTAACTGTTTATTTAAGATGCTTGGGGAAAATAAAGAAGTAACTGTTTATTTAAGATATTTGGGGAAAAACAAAGAAGAAATAATTTATTTAAGATATTTGGGGGGGGGGGGGGNCTTTATTACCTTTACATGCCTACCGTGTTCATCATATTTTGTTAAATTAATTTGTTGGACCTTAGTGGGTGTCTAATTCGACCTCTCGTCACTTCCTCTCTGAGGTTAGGCGAGCGACTTACTTAGTACACGTTGTTTTTGTACTCATGCTACACTTGCTGTGCATTTTTATTGCACAGGTACTTTCATAGCGATGTGGCGGATTTGGAGACTTAAGCGAGCTGCATCATCTGGAGGCGATCCGCGGCTGACAAAGTCTCCCTCATATTGTATTTATTTTCATTTTAAATTCCTTGTCCAATTTGTATTTCGGACAAGCTTTGTGATGATTGTATAAATTCTTAGAAATTGCTCATGTACTTGTGACATCGGGTTCTAGGATGTGTTTGGGAGATATATTCTAAAATGGAACATTTAAACCATCGTATTTACTTAACGGATTTTGTTTAGTTATTACGTAAAAAGTTAAAGATAATGATTTCAAAAATGCTAAAATAGGAAATTTAACTTAACTATTTAAATGATTGGCTTGCCTGGCAATGGCGTCCGGCGCCATCACGGCCTTAGGGATTTTGGGTCGTGACGTAGGACCTCTATTTAAGGTGGTTCTAGACTGGCCAAGGTTGCTTAAAATGAGAAAAATCTAGGAGACAGACAAAATTCAAATAGGACTGTCACAGATGAGAAACTAAAGGCTCATGTTAACCTCCACAAAGAGTCATCAAACGCACACAGTTCAATCAACAAATTTCATTAATTTTAGAATCCTATAGGCAAGCTATCTAGATGAGCAAAAACATAATGTAAAGAAGCAGTTTATTAAAACGAGCATTGGGACCTACTGGCTTGCCTACTGATTTTGATTAATTTCTGAATGTAGGAAAATTTCAAGCAGCAATAGATCACAGTTTTAGGCCCAGAATTCTTAATAAACCTACAGGTTTGCCTAAGTGATAACCAGAACAGAATCCTATAGGCATGGTATCTACAATTGTTAACTATAGACCTATATCATAGTTTATACACGAGTTACCGATTTTAACAGACATGTTTTATCCCTTTTAGATCCTATAGGCATGCTTTCTAATTTGCAGAATTAGTTAACTCCTATAGGCATGATTTCTAAGTGTTAGAACTGATTAAAAGCATGATTTCTAAACTTACAACTGATTTACCTATAGGCATGATTTCTAAGTGTTGAAACTGATTACAAGCATGATTTCTAAACTTACAACTAATTTACCCTATATGCATGATATCTATTAGTTTAAATCCTATAGACATGATTTCTAGGTTTTGAAACTGATTCCTTTTATTCTTGTAGGCATGATATCTATTAATCACATTGGGCAGAATTTTTTAAGCAAATTGCTAGGAAAATTTATTAGCTCAAACAAATAGAATCCTATATACATGGTCACTAATGCACGTTGGATTGGAAATATGTGTAGATCCTATGAACATTGATTTCTAATGCAGAATTAACAGAAGACTTATAGGCAGTGTCTATAGTATGCCAAAAATGTGAAAATGCAGAGTCACAAACAGTCAGAAAAATCCTATAGGCAGGATCTCTAAAGAAGTAATAGCATTCACATAATAAATCAACACAATAAACCTATAGGCATGATTTCTATTGTTTTTAACAAAGATATATAAACCCCCNACAGGCCCAATATTAACCTGGAAACCAGGCCTTCAAGCCTGAAGTATATAGGTGACCCATCCATGATACATAAAATTGAGTTTCTGGTGTGTCAATGTTCCCAAGGGCCTCAAGGACCCCGGGCAATGCTCACACCATAATCTTTCTTAGAGAAACAGTTTGTAAAGATTGGAAGACCAACCCCAATGTGTCAGAGTTCGGAGGAGTCTCAAGGACCCTAGGCAGTGCTCACATTGGGGGTGGTAGGAACATAGATAACTAAGAGTAGAAGTTTGAAAACCATTATAGAGGGTAAGGGGGAAAGTTTTAGAAAACAATTTAACTTTCAGAAGCAAACAGATTCAGATTACAGGGTTGCAAATAGAACTGCACTAAGAAACAAACAGAATCCATGTTCAGCACTTGGCTCCAGCAGATTTGTTTAGACTAGATACTCATACTAGTGTTTAAAGCAGTCAAGAAAACAAGAACACTTGAATTAAACAGACATAATTAGCCACATATTGATTACATGCTTGTAGTATCTAGCAAAGTTCATAATAGGGAACATACAACTGAATCAAACAAGGTTTCACATTACTGAAGATGACTTAGTTTATTAATTATCACTAGGTGGGTTCACACAGTCATATATCCTAACAGAAGCATGTTGAGATTGGAAATAAACTAATCACATAAATAGGAATGGGATAACAGAACCTGAAGCGTGCCAGTTGAGAAAGAAGTAAACAAGAATCATAAATCACAAAGAAGCATGCTGGGGTTGAAATGGACTAATCATATAAGCACATGGAATACCACATGATAACAATAACTAAGACATAGGAGTTGAGAAAGGAATAGACAGGAATCATATATCAAAACGAAGCATGTTGAGGTTTGAAATAAACTAATCACATAAACATGTAGAATAGAACAACATAACATGAGTTAAGGCATACTAGTTAGGAAGAAGGTAAACATGAGTGCAATAACAATTTGAATCCAGAGAATCTAGCCTTGGCTTTCAGCCGGCCAAACAGTGCAGAAATAAGAACAATAGAAAGAGAGCTTAAGTTTCTTTTTTAGAACAGAGTGTTTGAAAGTTAGAAAGTTGTTCAGTGAAGAAGTTGTAAAGCGTGTCAGTGTTTTAAATCAGGACAAGGGAAGGGTTTTTATAGCATACAAATAGAGTAAAACAAATAAGGTATGAAAATCAATTACACACAAATAAGGTATGAAAATCAATTAATCAATCAATTAAGATCAGCATGAATCAATTAAGAGGGTAGAATCAAGTAAGTACCACTTAAATTAAGGAAAATCTCACACGGAATCAATCAGTATCTAAGAATGAGGTTAAATAAAGTAATAATCAATTCCAAAATCAATAGGAGTCAGAACACAATCAGCCAGTAATACGAGTACATAAATAAGGTAAGAGCAAGTAAGAACTTAATAACGAAATACGGGTACTAAACTCAAACCCTAATTTAGGTAAGTAAATCAATTAACACTTTAATTGACAGAGTTAAAGGTAAACAAGCAAGAGACAGTAGAATAAAATAGTTGAATAATTGAAACCTAAGACATGTCAAAGACATAGAGATGAAACTTAAGTAAAAATCAGCCGACAAAGTAAAGAACAAAACCAGAGTTAAAAACATTTTTCGTATAAATCTATTAGAGCCAAAATCCTAGCTTTTAGGGTAAATGAAATCAGTCGATAATTGTCACGAACCAATTTACCCTCCGAAAGTTATCGTGACGGCACCTAGTCTCTATGACTAGGTAAGCCTAAAATTTGCGGAAATGACAGAATCAATAAAAATAAAGACAAAAGATCTCAAGTAGATATAACGTAGTTGCTCAACATATACATTTTTTACTTCCCAAAACCCGGAATGTCACCATAGTCACAAGCTCTGTACTAAATGTAGCTCTATACAATGAAACAGTGGAGAAGATATACAAGTCTTCTATGCCTATACTAGAGTAGAAGGGGACTCATGGAATTCTGCGGACGCGGCAGAATTATCTCGCGGTCTCCTGGCTGCTGCTAGACGACTCCTAGCCACGATACTGGGTGCTGGTACCTGGATCTGCACATGGGGAAAACATGCGCAGGAAAGGGCGTGAGTACTCCACATTCGGTACTCCGTAAGTGCCAAGCCTAAACACAGTCAAGTAGTGACGAGGTCATTTTGAGGCCCTACTGAGTTTGTAAAACAAGTCAATATATAATTTTTAGAACAGTGAAAATAGACAAGCAATGATAAACAGGATTAACGAAAACGGACAGATTTAATAACATAAGGAGAGCCCTCGGCTCAGCACAACATATATCTCAACAGTAAATGTGCAATGCAGTACACGGGGAAAGCTCCCAGATCTCAGTTCGTAGTCCCAATTTAAATACGCTATGCAGTACAGGAGGAAAGCTCCCGGATCTTTGTCCGTAGTCCCAATTTAAATATGCATCTCAGTACAGGGGGAAAGCTCCCGGATCTCGGTCCGTAGTCCCAATTTAAGAATGAATGCAGTACAGGGGGAAAGCTCCCGGATCTCGGTCCGTAGTCCCAATTTAAATATCCAAAGAAGAAGTATGTCAATTATGGCTTAAATAAACAATCCAGGAAAAACAACAGGTAAGGATAGAGTAAAACTACCTAAGCATGATGTGACTAGTAGCAAATAAGAGAAATTCAAGTCAGAACATGTAGGCATGCTTACTCTTAGGCTATCTACTCAATTAAGATAGGAAACAATAATATATGAATGAAAATGAGCGATTTCATGGGAGTAAAATAGGATTTTAGCAATAATGACCCGTATACGCACTTGACACCTCGCGTACACGACGTCCACATAACAAAAATCAGTACAAAATGCCTAAGGGAAAGTCCCCAACACAGAATTAGGCAAGTCACTTACCTGGACTGCGCTAATCAACTCAATACCAAGCTCTTGCCACGAGTATCTGACTCCGGGTGGCCCAAATCTATTCAAATCGATTGCATGGTGTAAATATCACTTCAAGGGAACAAAATAGCTAATTATTTATAAGCTAATACGCAAATTTAGGAAATTCGCTCAAAAATTCCCCCGGGATCACATCTCGGAATCAGGTAAATTTTATATTTTCCGGACACCCATTCACTCACGAGTCTAACCATATAAGAATCTCTCAAATCGGAGGTCAAATACCCAATCAAAACTCAATAATTCGGTTTATGAAGTTCATCCCATTTTCCCCATAATTTTCGAAATTAAAGGTTGGATTTAAGATTGGAATCATGGAAATTGATCTACAATGGATAGAAATCACTTACCCAAGTTACCCAGGTGCAAAAGTCTTCAAAAATCGCCCTTCCCTAGCTCTCAAATTCGAAAATATGGAAAATAGCATAAACCCTCGTATTTGGGGTTTTAATATTCTGTCCAGGCATTTGCCTTATGCGATCGCGCACAATGAGTCGCGATCGCGGAGAGTAATGAAACAGGCGCCTGAAATTCCTTCATCGCGATCGCGATTAAATGTCTGTGATCGCAGACCTTCTGACCCTACAACAATGCGATCGCAGTGGAGGCCACGCGACCGCATAGAGCAAACACTGCACCTCCCTCAGCCTTAGGATACCTTACACGATCGTGATCCTGGGCGTGCGATCGCGGAGACTAACTGACCCGAACAATGCGATCGCGGCTGGACTTGTGCGATCGCGAAGCACAATCTCTAACCACCTAAATCTAACACTACGCGATCGCGGACTTATTCACACGATCGCAGAGAACACTCAACTGCTGCTGTAAAACCAGCAAAGGCTTAGGCTAAAAACATGCCCGTTTGGGCACTCGAAAGACACCCGAGGCCCCCGTGACCTCAACCAAACCTACTAGCCAACCCTAATACCTCATTCAAACTTGTTCGAGCCCTAAAAATACATCTCATAACATCAAAATCATCAATTATGCATAATTCAATCCTAAGAACTTAGGAAATTTCTAGAATTCACATCCGACGCCGAAACACGTCTAAACTCATCTGAATGACCTCAAATTTTGCACACAGGTCATAAACGACATTACAGACCTGTTGTCGCTTTCGGAAGTCCATTCCAAGTCCGATATCCAAATCTCACCTATCAGTTGAGATCGCCGAAATTCTAACTTTCGCCAATTTAAGCCTAAATCCACAAACTGACCTCGAAAACACATTCTGAGCATGCCCCTAACCCCGAAATCACCCAACGGAGATAACGGAGTCGACAAAACCATTCCGGATCCGTCTGCACATAGCTCTAGCTATGGCCAGACTTCTAAAGCTAAATTTCACATTTATGGACTATGAGTCCAAAATCACCCCGGATTTCAACACTCAACGCTCCGAAAAGTTCCAATAACATAAATAGACATGGGAGAAGCGGTAAATAGGGGATCGGAGCGCAAATTCTTAAAATGATCGACCGGGTTGTTACATTCTCCCCCTCTTAAGAAAATCGTTCATCCTCGAACGAGCATAGAAACATACCTGGAGCTGGGAAAAGATGAGGGTATTGACTCCGCATATCCTGCTCGGTCTCCCAAGTCGCCTCCTCGACTGGCTAACCCCTCCACTGAACCTTTACCGACGCAATATCCTTTGACCTGAGCTTCCTAACCTGCCTGTCCAATATAGCCACAGGCTCCTCAATAGCTGATAGATCCTTGTCCAATTGGACTGAGCTGAAGTCCAAGACATGAGTCGGGTCACCGTGATACTTCCAGAGCATGGAGACGTGGAACATCGGATGCACCCCTGCTAGGCTGGGAGGCAGGGCTAGTTAATAAGAAACCTCCCTAACACGTCGCAACACCTCAAAAGGGCCAATAAATCTCGGACTCAGCTTGCCTTTCTTCCCGAACCTCATGACGCCCTCCAGAGGCGATACCTGAGGCAAAACCCGATCACCAGCCATAAATGCCAAGTCACGAACTTTTTGATCTACATAACTCTTCTGCCTAGACTGAGCTGTGAGAAGTCTCTCCTAAATCACCTTCACCTTCCAGGGCATCCTGAACCAAGTCTGTACCCAACAATCGGACCTTGCCCGGCTCAAACCATCCCACGGGAGACCTGCACCTCCTACCATACAAATCCTCATACGACGCGATCTGAATGCTGGACTGGTAGCTGTTGTAGTAAGCAAACTCTGCAAGAGGCAAGTATCGATCCCATGACCCTCCAAAATCCATCACACAGGCACGAAGCATATCCTCGAGAATTTGAATCGTGGGCTCGGACTGCCCGTCTGCTTGAGGGTGAAAAGTTGTGCTCAACTCTACCCTGGTGCCTAACTCCTGCTGAATGGCTCTCCAGAACCGTGAAGTGAACCGTGTACCTTTGTATGAAATGATAGATACTGGAATACCGTGGAGGTGAACAATCTCTCTGATATAATTCTCAGCCAACCTCTTTGATGAATATGTAGTCAGAACTGGAAGAAAATGGGCTAATTTGGTCAGCCGATCCACAATCACCCAAATAACATCATGCTTCCTCAAAGTCCGAGGAAGTCCAACCACAAAGTCCATGGTGATCCGCTCCCACTTCCACTCTGGAAGCTCAATCTGCTGAAGTAACCCTCCTGGTCTCTGATGCTCAAATTTGACCTGCTGACAGTTGAGACACTTGGCTACAAACTCTGCTATATCGTTCTTCATCCTTCGCCACCAATAGTGCTGTCTCAGATCCTGGTACATCTTCGCGGTATCCGGATGGATGGAATACCGAGAACTATAGGCCTCCTCAAGAATCAACTCCCGAAGCCTATCTACGTTGGGCACACAGATACGGCCCTGCATCCTCATCACCCCATCATCTCCTATAGTCACATCTCTGGGATCACCCCGCCGGACTCTATCTTGAAGAACCAAAAGGTGGGGATCATCATACTGGCGCTCTATAATACGGTCATGAAGGGAAGATCGAGCAACCACACAAGCTAATACCCGTCAAGGCTTATAAGGTTCCAATCTCACGAACTGACTGGCTAAGGATTGAACATGTAAGGCTAGAGGCCTCTTAACTACATGAAGGTATGCCAAACTCCCTAAACTCTCCGCCCGGCGACTCAAGGCGTTGTGAGCATGTGATTTTTACTCGTCATATCGTCCTATAAAAAATCCCAATAAATCAATTGATTTTATAAATATTGATTGACTTTTCAGTGATTAATTGTAAATTATTTGTATTGCTTGAATATCCATAATTCATCTTTCAAAATCATTGAAACTTCGACATTATGAAGTTATTAGTTATAATTAATTAAATGATAGACAAATAACGAGTATTTAACGTAA
>ML376799.1:0-69096 GCA_005239525.1 Nicotiana knightiana
TGAAATCACATATCCTTAAAACCACTTATAAGTTTAATTGTTATCCGATTTTAAGGGTAAACAACAATATTCTCTCAAGTGCTAGCCACCACCTCTCTCAAGAACAAAGTTGTTGCAACCTCAAGGACCAAATCTAAAGATTGAAAGTATCTTAATTCCTTAGGTTTGTTGAGTCTTTGTTATTTTGTTCTTCATTTGTAATCCTACACTACTTTCAAGAAGTGTCTTTAATCTTTATAGGAAAGATTTAAACCATTGTTTGGTTTAGTTCCTTGACTAGAGTTAGTCAAGGTTTGTTGCTTTGTGATAGAGTTATTACTGCAACGGGCGTACAATAGAGTCATTGTAACGGGTGAAGGATTAAGAGTTTAATTCCTAGATTGCAGTATGTTGTAATCTGAAGTTTGCTCGGTTTAGTGGAGTTGAAATCCTACTAAGGTAGGTCGTGATTTTTAATTCCTTGAGCAAAGAGTTTTCCACATAAATATCGCGTGTTCTTTATTTACTGCCGATTTACTGTAAGAACAAATAGAGAACTTGGTTCCCTATTCAGTTTGATTTTACAGTATATGGCTAACTATGGAAACTACTCTATACAGTTTGGTGGACTCTTAGTTCCTGTCAATTTCGAAAAGTTTTTAATACCTTCATAAATTTATATCAATTTCTTGTTCCTATGGGCTTATTTAAATCCCGTCTGTCAATATATTACGCAGATATTTTTTTCAAATACCCTATTAAAAGAAATATCAGTGCCGACACTACACACACAAAAAAAATCGGTGCCCCACACGCCCAACATGATTTTGCACTCTTAGTAATTATTAGTAGTATAGATGTCTTAAACATATCAACTTTGGAAGTAATTTTATTCCAAAGCCTATTATCATATAAACTATTTAGTACAACACACGAAAATTTTAAACCTTTTTTAATAATTATTTACTGAACCTTCTATTTTTATTAGTTGTGTGAAAAAAGAAGTGTAAAAAGATATGGGATGGAGTGGTGGGACTCAGTAGGGTTTACATGGATTGAATTGGATTGGTTTTTATTAATACCAAACCAAATTAATTATATCGATTTGGATTCATTTCGATTTTGTCGGATTTTTTTGTTACATAAATAATATGTCCATCTTGCTTTGTTAAATTTATTATAAGGAAATATATGTTTAATAAAAATTGAAAAAATTTGACAAACGTATGTCTATTTCCCATAATTTTCTTCGTAACACATGATAGTTATTTTTTTAGTTGCTTGATATTTAAATTTTGTTGATATACACTTTGAAAGTTAACCGACTTTAATGATTAAACAGAAAAATCAATATGATACTTGAATAATGATATGTACTATTAAAATTTTCAATTGAAATACCAATTCAAATTCGAAAAAGATATAAGAATCTAATAGCTCTTGACAACTGAATATGCAAAAACAAAGAGATTGACACATTTTAATAACACTTGATAAGACAATGATCACACAACACATTATTTAAAGCTAATAAACATGATGCACTTCATATTCTATTAAATATTACATCCCACGAGAAAATCTCAAATATTTCTAGATATTTTTAAAAAATTCTATATAAAATCTAAAAAGTATATATAAAAATTATATATTTATCTTCGGTTTGATTCGGGTTTTTTAACCAAAACCAAACATCATCGAATTTTTTAATTGATTTGATTTGGTGCAGTTTTTCGAACTTTGTAGGGAGTTAAGGAGCTAACTCTACCAAATAAAACTTGTGCCAACTGCCAATAATGATAACAAAGAAGAGAAAACTGAAAAGCCTACGAATTAAGAACCGTCCACAGGGCGGCAAAGATTCCACAAGCATTCTAGTTTTCCCACAATTTTAAAATCCAGATCACACCCTAAAAATCTATTTTAATAAGTCAATTTAATACAAAAAAGAAATATGAAAGGTACTAATGCCAATTGTTTAACAAAACTTTGCACTTTCTCCTCTAATAAAGAAAGAGAGAAGGAAGAAAGCTTGGCTGGAAAGGCTAAGAAGGGGACCCACCATGCCAACCTTTTATTCCCATGAATTTGACACTTGAGAAAAGATTTCAACTCCAAAAGGGCTCACAAATCTCCATCCCCACCGCCCTAAATGAAAGGAAATAGATTTCCCATTTCATAATCTTTAGCCTCCCCCATATGACTAGTCAGTCCAAAAGATCTGTGACCAACTTGAACAAGGGACCCCCATTTGAGTTTTTCTTTACATTGTCACCTAAATAATAACTAGTAACCTAAAGCCAGATAGTGTTACAACATGTTAAAAAATTTTACAATGTCAAATTATGTAAGTAAATGCAATTAGTTTCCAGGTGTTCCACTGGCAGCTAGCTTTTTAAGTTCTGTACATCTCATTTCTACAACTACAATCCCCATGCTTTACTTTTTGATCCCCTCATTGACCCCCTTTCAGTATGACCCTGTGGCATTTCAAGAATTCCCCATTTCAACTCCTTTCCCTATTCTAAAAGCTAAAATCACTGCAAAAATTCTGGAAGCCAGTGATGTAAAGCTGAAACTTTTGGAAAATCTTGAAATCAATAGCAGATCAAAATGGGAGAAGAAAATCAGTGTGTGGCCAGTCTTGTGGCAATGCAAATTACAAGTTCATGTAACATTGTCAAGAATTTGTGTAACTCGGTGAAAGTCCACAATTTGAACACAACATAAATTCTTAAAATATTGTCAAGAGTTCTGGGAGAATCTTAAAAGTCTTTAACATAGTAATACCTGCCTGCAGCCTGGTGCTGAATTTGACAGAAACCCCAGGTGGTGAAAAAGTTAACCTGAAAAAAAGAGAGGAGAACAGGTGAAAGTATCCCAGTTAAGATGGGGCCGCAAAGGCATTAAGTGGGGCATTTCTGTAGTGAATTTAGATCTAATCATCTTTAACCCCCATTGATTTAAGAGAAAGTAAAGCCAACAATTATGCAAAAAGACACCACCTTCACTCACATATTAACTATACATTAATCAGACCTGGTCCAACCCACACCTCTTTGGTAATGCACAGCATCATGACAAACACCCTGGCTTTTCAGTGCATAGCACAAGTTATAGATAGAGAATAAAATCTTTAAATAAAAACTATGATCTATTTTATTAAGGTATCAATTTGAAAATGATTTTGCCTGTAAATTTAAGCAATGTATTTGTACAAATAGCCAACCCAAAAGTAGAACAAGTTTCTGTATCTCAAAGCTGTATAGGTGCCAAGTCAGCATCCTATGTGGACTTGGTAGGATCAAAGGTGACATGATGTGGGGAAGGAGGTGACTGCTCTGCCTTTAACTTTTGAGTTACCACCATCTTCATTACCTCTGCTTTTAGCCTGCCTTTGAAACATTCTTTTTCAACATTCTTTTTTTACTTTTCTGTTTCTACATTCATCCATTCATCATTTCCTTAAGAACACCACATTCTCCCTCAAATTCATTTCTCTTCCCTTCTTCCTTTTCCCCTCAATATTTCAATTCATCAGTCTGATAAAAATTCTCTTTTGAGTTCCATGATCAGATAGTTCTCAAGTACTGCCATGGTAAGGCTTCTTTATGATCAATATCTTATTTTCTTCTGTTTCAATTTGATGAATGAAATATTGAATATCATCTTTTGTGATTCAGGGGACTCCTGTAAACATCATAGTTGGATCTCAAGTGTGGATTGAGGATCCTGATGATGCTTGGATTGATGGAGAAGTTACAGAAATTAAGGGCTCAAATGCTACAGTAGTCACAACTAATGGGAAGAAGGTAAGCAGTCTTATCCTAATCAATAAGTTCAGAACTTCACAGAAATCTAATATTGATAGCATCTTTCAGAGAATATACTATGATTGCAAAAAATGCTGTCTGAACAATATTACAGTACCAAATTCAAAGTCATACTGCATATTATATGAAAATTAGGAGCTTATTAGCTTTTATAAGCTTATTGAAACACACAGTCTGGAACAGAAGTTCCCAAGCAAATGGGATCGGTCATGGAACAAATAGGATGATAATAGTTTAATATAATCAATCAGATATAAGACATCAACATACCTGTAGGACAGTTCGTGCAGCTTTTCCTTTTGCCTTAAATTGAACTATTATTGATTTTCATGATAGGTATAATCTACCATGAACATTTACGAATGTGCTCTGCTGATATTTTTAGGATGCAATAAACATAATTTCTAGAAACTAATGTTCTTAACATGTGAACAGCCAACATTTATTCATATTAAGCCATAACACTACTTTCTACTTCAGATAGTTGCTTCTATTTCTAGCATATACCCAAAGGACACCGAAGCACCACCAGCTGGGGTTGATGACATGACCAAGTTAGCTTACCTCCATGAACCTGGTGTTCTGAATAACCTTGCTTGTCGGTATGCTCTAAATGAGATATATGTAAGTCATACTTTTCAGTCGGTGGTGAACTTCACAAAGAGTAGCTGCAGAAAACAAGTCTTATTGATGTAAAAACATCCCAAATTTGCAGACTTACACGGGGAATATCCTAATTGCGGTGAATCCATTTCGGAGACTTCCACATCTCTATGATATCCATATGATGCAGCAATACAAGGGAGCCCCATTTGGAGAGCTAAGTCCACATCTTTTTGCAGTGGCAGATGCCTGTTATAGGTAAATCAGAAGTTCAATTGAAATTATTAGGTTATACCACACATTAAATGAATGACTTGCCTAATCAAACAAGTTTAAACTGCACATATCAGGGCATTGATAAATGAACACGGTAGCCAATCTATCTTGGTCAGTGGGGAGAGCGGAGCTGGCAAAACTGAGACAACGAAAATGTTAATGAGGTATCTCGCATTCATGGGTGGGCGGTCTGGAACTGAAGGAAGAACAGTCGAGCAACAAGTTTTGGAGGTGGGCACTAATTACTATTTGCTACTTATTATACTTGAATGATCTACTACTAGCGTTCAATGCAAATTCATAATTCTGCTTTTCCAGTCCAACCCAGTTTTAGAAGCATTCGGAAATGCAAAGACTGTGAAGAACAACAATTCCAGGTAAACCAAAAAATGACATCAAAGGTTTATCACTATCATTTTTTGGTTTTCTTTTCATATTTTTCCCTTACAAGAAATTGACATGACTGAGTCGTCGTACCAGTCGTTTTGGTAAATTTGTTGAAATTCAATTCGATAAGCATGGGAAGATCTCTGGGGCTGCAGTTAGGACATATCTTCTTGAACGGTCACGTGTTTGCCAAGTTTCAGACCCAGAGAGAAACTACCACTGTTTTTACATGCTTTGTGCTGCACCACCAGAGGTGAGTTCCATGGGATAGCCCATTTGCAAATTCTTCACAAATGATATTGAGCTGCCACCTAGATGATCTACAAAATCTTTTACAGGATGTGAAAAGATACAAACTTGGAGATCCAAGATCATTTCATTATCTAAACCAAACTAACTGTTACGAAGTTGCAAATGTTGACGATGCAAGAGAGTATCTTGAAACGAGAAATGCTATGGATGTTGTTGGAATTGGTCCGGAGGAGCAGGTGTGTGCCCAGAACACAGAATCAGTTAGAAAAATCCTATTATGCACCAAGAATATATTTTAAAAAATTACTCATTATTTCTATAGGAAGCAATATTCCGTGTTGTAGCTGCAATACTCCATCTTGGAAACATCAATTTTGTGAAAGGAAAGGAGTTTGATTCCTCCAAACTAAAAGATGACAAGTCACTTTTTCATCTGAAGACAGCTGCAGAGCTATTCATGTAAGAACTAGGAGGAATATATATTAGATTTACCTCAACTCAGAACTCAAGGCACTTATACTTTCAATTAATAAACATGTGCACAGGTGTGACGAGAAGGCACTAGAAGACTCACTTTGTAAGCGTGTCATTGTAACTCCTGATGGAAACATCACAAAACTACTGGATCCAGCAGCTGCAACCACAAGCAGGGATGCCCTAGCAAAGACCGTATACTCCAGATTGTTCGACTGGTAAGCAAATATATAGAATGTGGATCCCAGATTAAGCCTCCCCCTAGCTGCAAAACTGTCTCATGAGAGGGGAACATCTTAATACTTACAAAGAAAAAGATTACTTTCTCGACTGAAAATGATTGGATACTTACAGCATTAACTGCGAGGGAGAGCAAAAGTTACAAGTGCATTGTGAAAAAAAAAAACAGAATAACTGGTAATCTGATGGACAGTATCATTTGTGCACTGGACTGTGACTTCATATATGTTGCAACTTCTTCTTAATGAAGCTCTAAATGATCATAGGATGCCACAAAAGATACATAATTATACCAAAATACTCAAATTCTAAATTCATGTCACTCCAATTCTGATTATAAACTAATAAATTACTGGGGCTTCTCATAAAGAACAGAAGAGATTCAAAGAGTAGAAGAGTGATCAACCTGTACTTAAAGATCATGGAGAATTTTTCTAGCTGAAATTGTTTATTGAGATTGAAAGATGTTATATATGTTTCAAGCCTGGTTTCCGATATTAGTTTCAGATTTTGAAACCAACCCAATGTAGTGCTTTGTGTCCTGTTGACATGCAGATAGTCATTCTCTAGACGAATGATGGCTGCTTGCCACAGAGAGTCAGTATCATATTAGTCTAAAAAGGACATATTCTTGAGTTGACTAGCATTATCCAGCATAAGATTAGATTCAACTACACAAATAAAACAACATTCAAAATAAAATCCTTTTGACAGCTTCTATGTGGCAGGCTTGTGGACAAGATAAACAGTTCAATTGGACAAGATCCTGATGCAAAAAGCATAATTGGCGTCCTTGATATATATGGCTTTGAGAGCTTCAAAATCAACAGGTTTGGATAATTGTTTTCGCGAATTTTGAGTATATAAAATCTTTGCCTCAAATTTAACAGCTCGTTACATGCTTTACCTCAGTTTTGAGCAATTCTGCATCAACCTAACAAATGAGAAGTTGCAGCAGCACTTTAACCAGGTAAAAGCATGAGAACCTTTATTCACTCTTCAGTACCTTAATTTTCAGTCCCATTTAGAAAAGAAGAAAAATTAAATAGAAACACTGTTTTTACAGCATGTATTCAAGATGGAACAAGAAGATTATACGACAGAAGAAATTGACTGGAGCTATGTGGAGTTTGTAGATAACCAAGATGTTTTAGATCTTATTGAGAAGGTACCCTCATTCTGACAACAGACATTTTTGTCACTTTATTTTAGTTCAACAAGCAAAACTTAGATGATTTTGCATCATATGTGCAGAAACCTGGAGGCATTATTGCTCTTCTTGATGAAGCTTGGTAAGCAAACTTCCTCTCTTCAACACCATAACTACCTGTGGAAGTATAATTTGCTAGACAGGCATTAAATTCTCAAAACAGTGTATAACGTCTTTTCCTGAATTATGAATAATGACTAAAGGAGAAGATATAACTCAATTTATTTCTTGCACAGTATGTTCCCAAAATCAACTCATGAGACATTTGCCCAAAAGATGTACCAGACATACAAAGCCCATAAACGGTTTAGCAAGCCAAAACTTGCTCGTACTGCATTTACAATCAATCATTACGCTGGTGATGTATGTAAAACTTGATTCTTGTCATTCAATTGTCAGCCAAAGAATCTCGGTCATCTTAATTCTTGGATTAAACAGGTTACTTACCAAGCAGATCACTTCCTTGACAAAAACAAGGACTATGTGATAGCAGAATTTCAAGCTCTTCTGATGGACTCTAAGTGCTCTTTCGTTGCAAACCTCTTCCCTCCATTGCCTGAAGAATCGTCCAAGCAGTCCAAGTTCTCTTCCATCGGCACGCGGTTTAAGGTAAGCCTATCAACAGGACAGAAATAAGTATATTTACTTAAGAAAATCCTATGAACCTGATTTATTTTCAAACCAAACTTCAATGGACAGCAACAATTGCAATCTTTAATGGAGACCTTGAGCACTACAGAGCCACATTACATCAGATGTGTAAAGCCCAATACAGTTCTAAAGCCAGGAATATTTGAGAACATGAATGTATTAAACCAATTAAGATGTGGGGTAAGTTAAACTCTTCCATATCCTTTTTGGTCCTTTCATTTTCTCCTCTCAATCAGAAAATGTGTGATTCTTCATAGTTCTCTCTCTCTCTCTCTGTCTCTCTCAAACCTCTCTCTCGCTCAAACCTTTTGTGAACAGGGTGTTTTAGAGGCGATCAGGATAAGTTGTGCAGGATATCCAACAAAAAGAGTATTCGATGAGTTCCTTGACCGCTTTGGAATGTTAGCTCCAGATGTTCTTGACGGGTATATATCACAATCTTTTGCATCATGGTTTCACATCTTAAATCCTTTTCAGGAAGAAACCAATACCGAAAGATTGAGGCAGGGAGCAGCGATGAGCAAAATGCAAAAAGAGCTAATGTTTCATGGGAAATACATTATACACTAGTAGTAGTCAATACCATATTTGCATCAAACATATTTTTTTTAGAATCATAAACTTTTATTGTATGTCCATGAATAGCATCGACATACTGATAAATCCCAAGCTAAT
The DNA here is from genome assembly GCA_005239525.1 of Nicotiana knightiana. Lineage (NCBI taxonomy): Eukaryota > Viridiplantae > Streptophyta > Magnoliopsida > Solanales > Solanaceae > Nicotiana > Nicotiana knightiana. The sequence continues at coordinate 8,581 of ML376799.1, forward strand.
CCCCTTTCGTTGAAGCAGATGTGATGAGAAGTCAGCATGCATTGCAATTTGTGATAGGATGGGCTTAAAGGGTTATCAGGTACTAAATCTAGACTATTGCCATACTTATTATCAAAAAAGAAAAAAAGAAACTAGACTACTGCCATGCAACTGGACATAAAATTGCATCTTTCCATGGATTTTGTTCATGACGAAGAGTCTTCTATGTATTTTATTCAGATTGGGAAAACCAAAGTTTTTCTCAGAGCCGGGCAGATGGCTGAATTAGATGCCAGAAGAACTGAAGTTCTAGCTCATGCTGCAAAGCGCATTCAGAGGCAAATTCGAACACATCTTACTCGGAAGGAGTTCATAGCCCTAAGGAGAGCTACAATTCATTTCCAGAAATTTTGGAGAGGTAACTTGTACCCCATTGATACAACAATGACTGCCGATTGGTACAAATCAAAAGATTCAGCATAATATGAGAACATCAAGATTGGCAATGTTTAGCTTTTTGCATACATGCTGATTTGACATACTCTAGTTTTGGCATATTCTGATTTTTTCCTAAAGTAGGTTTCCAACTACTTTTCTTAATATTGATCTTACAAACATGTTAATCTACACAATGCTACATTAGTCTTCCCATTTTTCATATGGTATTCTCGTTGGGACTTTGAGAAAAATTCTCTGTTCTATCTACTCAGCAAAACTTGCCAGAGTGCTGTATGAACAAATGAAAAGGGAAGCTGCTTCAATCCGCATACAGAAACACGTGCGTTCTCATTCAGCAAGAAAATCTTACAAGGAATTACAGGCAGCAGCTTTAGTCATTCAAACAGGGATGAGAGCAATGGCAGCACGAAATGAATATAGGCAGAGGAGGAGTAATAAAGCAGCTAAAATAGTTCAGGTAATTAGTTTGTACCACAAAAGTGAATTTGCAGCCTAGTTCAGTCAGCTGACAAAACTTTAGATCAAGGTAAACAGAATAAGAAAAACCACATTTAAAGAGGGTCCAGTTCTATTTGTACTGTCAGAATTTGCTTCCTGAAATTAACCTTCTGGGAAAAAATTGGGCACTAATATGACGAAAATCAGAAGTCAAGACCGACCTTATTACCTTGGATTTGACTGTAAGACTGATTATGAACAGATAATATCACCTTATTTTCTTACTTTTTTCTTTGTTGCAGACTCAATGGAGAGGATTCCATGCCTTTTCAACTTATAAACAGAAGAAAAAAGCAAGTCTTTCACTTCAATGTCTCTGGAGAGGCAGGTTAGCGAGGAAGGAGCTTCGGAAATTGAGGATGGTGAGTGTTTCTTGTTTAGTGAACGGATTGGCATTCCTGCTCCATTGAAGTTTCAGTAGCTCTGCGATATGTTAACTGGCATTGAAAATCTCGTCCGAGTGCAGGCTGCAAGAGATACAGGGGCACTTAAAGAAGCGAAGGACAAACTGGAAAAGCGTGTCGAAGAGTTAACATGGCGATTAGACTTTGAAAAACACTTGAGGGTATGTACAATCAATTTGTTTTGCTCTAAAAGGGAACAGCCTAAAGTACTCCAAGTGGAGTTCTATAGAGTGACATATTGAAGGCTCAAGCAACATCATTCTTGCTTCACAGTTATCCAGAATATACGTACAAGAATGCCTAAAATGAACATTTTGGCTTGCACTAACACTTAGGAATACGAGAGAATTTTCGCTTGTGAAGAAATGTAGATTTATGGCAATTAGATTTTTCTTATGCTATCGGTAAACAGTGAAATTTTTTATGTCATAATAATGGTAAGAATGATAACACTGTGTTCCTCCAGATTGATCTCGAAGAAGCAAAGGGGCAAGAAATTTCAAAATTGCAAAAAGCCTTACAAGAAATGCAAACACAACTAGATGAAGCCAATGATGCGATCATTCATGAGAAAGAAGCAGCAAAGATAGCCATTGAACAAGCTCCTCCAGTTATCAAGGAGGTACCAGTGATTGACAACACCAAAGTGGAGAAGCTGACAGAGGAAAACAACAAACTCGAGGTAAAATCAGGAAACAAAATTCTATGCATTTACAGTAATTGGTACGGCATCTGACCTTCAGTGTCCCAAAAACCTTTGGGGTTTGTTTCAGAAATAAGAATGCATGTCTGATAAAAAAAATGTCAAAACTTATTGAATAACCACCTCCTCAAAGAAAGGGGGTTTGATACAAAGAAAAGTTTCATTATGATATTTCAGGTAATTGAACGTAAAAGGAAAATCCTGAAATCAATGTAGTCAATAAAAAGCGAAGGGATAAAAAGATTTGCTTGAGGTATGAAGATTATCTAGACTTAAAAAGTAAAATCAAAGTTTCACTATTAAGACAGGATACTCACAGCAATGTCTGCAGCAGAATACATGACACATCATAAATTAGCATGTTCCTAACATCATCACATCTGATGCAATGTACCTTCATATATTCAGGAAGAAATCAGAGAGCTCAAGAAGAGAGTAGAGGACTTCGAACAGAGCTACAATGAAGTTGAAAAAGAATGTCAGGCCAGACGTAGAGAGGCAGAAGAAACCCAGATAAGAGTTTCAGAGCTCCAAGAGTCCATTGACAGGTATTTCCTCTATTTTCTTTGTGTAGAATGTTAAAGTGGCTGAAGCTTGAAATTCAATACAAGTAGCATCAGTATGAAACTTATTGTCTTACTTTGTCTTCTTAATGTTATTTTCAGACTACAACTGAATTTATCCAACCTTGAATCCGAGAATCAGGTTCTCCGCCAGCAGGCTTTAGTAGCATCAACAAATGAAGCTCTCTCTGAGGAAATGGACATGTAAGGATGCATATCCAGGAATAGACTAAGAAAGCTAAAAAGTTGCTAATTGGCATCAAGAAAAGCTAGAGAAGATAGTTTCTGTCCTTATAGTTTAAAGACGGCTTTGTAAGCTAATATTTACATTAAGATCTCAATGAAAGAGGTCCAATTTACATGATCGAAACTTTAATTTAAGCATAAAAATATGAACATAAGCCCAGAGCAGACCAATTTATGTAGTTTCTGTGAGTTTTAGAAGAAATAATTACTTCGAGATACTTATGTGTACTTAATTTTCACTAGAATGGAACAATATCCTATAAAAGCTTTTGGTTTGTGTTAGCTCGCAGAGATAATAACATTTTATTATGAATGAAAATCAAATGGAACTTTTTTTCATCTTAATCAGACTCAAGAACAAGATCAAAAACTTGGAGTCAGAAAATGAGCTCCTCCGCACGCAAAGGGTAGTTGTCGAGCAAATAGTAAGTTCTGACCGGGCACCTAAAGGGCTTGAGGTAAGTGAACATTTCCTTCATCTTTTTCATTGCAAGCATCATTTTTGGTAGAACTAATGTACCACTCACTCCTGACTGGATTATTTCAGACCGTTGATAACACGCATCCAGCTGATAATGGACATCAAACGGTGGAAGTGCATGAAGAAATAAAAGTGGAAAAACAAATATCTGAGGTATAGCTTCTCACTAATAACTGCTATGCACTAAGGATCACAACAATCAGCAAATTGTTAATTCTAAATGCTACCTAAATTCTTTCTGCAGGATTCTTCCCCTCCCATCTCTTTAACTAAGCAAAGATCCTTGACAGATAGGCAGCAGGTAAGTAGTAGAAATTTGAACTTTACAAGTGGATCTGATAGATAATATTTTGATGGTTTTGTAGTCATTACTGATTACTTCTGTTTTCATTTCTCAATAATCAGGAAAACCATGATATACTGATAAAGTGCCTCGCGGAAGACAAGCAATTTGACAAGGGAAGACCAGTAGCTGCATGCACCTTATACAAAGCACTTCTGCAGTGGAGATCCTTCGAAGCAGAAAAAACAAATATATTTGATAGGATTATTCATACCATCCGATTATCTATAGAGGTGAAATTGCACTATGATCCATTGTTGACTAGGAATGGTCCTAATGAATGATTGAATCTAAAGCTACTTAGACAACCATTTGACAATAATTTATTGACATTTCATTGTAGGATCAGGATAACACTGGTGATCTAGCCTACTGGCTGTCAACCTCTTCAACTCTGTTGTTCCTTTTGCAAACCACAATTAAAGCTGGTAATGTGCCTACTAGGTCCCCATATCGCAATCGCAGCTCACCTACCACATTGTTTGGCAGAATGGCACAGGTAAACATTCATAATATAAGCTTTCAATCATGTATGAACATGTTTACATTGACATATCAAGGGTCAACAGCAGGGTTTTCGCTCAACTTCATTAAGCATGGCAATTTCCAGTGGCTACAGCGGAATTGAGGGAAGCCCAAATGTCCGAACAAGGATTGAAGCTAAATACCCAGCCTTATTGTTTAAGCAACACCTAACTGCATGCGTTGAGAAAATTTATGGAATGATCCGTGACAACTTAAAGAAAGAAATAAGTCCATTCCTTAACCAGTGCATACATGTAAGCACCACTTTTCGTGCTATAATCCCTTGTCTATAATTTTGCAGCAGCTCAAGCTAAATTATAAAATAAATTGACAGGCACCAAGATCTGCAAGGGTAAGACCTTTAAAAGGGTCATCTAGAAGTATACACTCAAACATCATCGCGAAACAACAGGCATCCATCATACACTGGCAAAACATTGTCAACAGCCTAGACAGTACATTGACTATACTCTCAGAAAATAATGTAAGTGAAGTAATATCTTGTTATCAGCTTTCCTTAATTTTATGTCAGGAGAGATCTCCAGTTTTCATGAGTGGGATCTGTGTTTTCAGGTCCCTTCCACAATTACAAGGAAAATATTCAGTCAGGTGTTCTCATACATAAATGTCCAGCTTTTCAACAGGTACTCATCTCTTATTCCAATTAACAACTGTGTTTCACTTCAGAAGTAACCTAAATGACCTCAGTCCTAAATATGAAAACTTTTCAGCTTGTTGCTTCGCCGTGAGTGCTGCTCATTTAGCAATGGGGAATACCTGAAGGCAGGTCTGCAAGAACTGGAAAGTTGGTGTTCCAAAGCAACAGAGCAGGTAAAAAAGTTGTTCACAGTGGTAATCTGGTGTTCGAAAACAAGAAATAATGTTTTAATTCCTTCTCATGAAACAGTATGTTGGATCTTCGTGGGATGAACTTCAACACATAAGGCAAGCTGTAGGATTTCTGGTATGCTATTGTCCACATCATCCTTCTGTAAGCAGATTACCTCATAGCTGAGTACTTATATCATGCCTCAACCTCACAGGTGTTGCATCAAAAATCTCAAAAGGCATTGGATGAGATCACGAGTGACCTCTGCCCGGTAATTAAGCTCTGCGCTAAAAACCTATGTTGCTCGGACACTCCGAATATATCACCGGGTGCGTGTCGGATTCTCCAAAAGTAGTGTATTTTTGGAGGATCCGACACGGGTACGGCAGCATTTTGGAGAGTCCACGGCTCCACGCAACATAGCTAAAAACAATCGAATTCCCCCTACTTCCCTCCTAACAATTTTTTCATTTGAATTTTCAAAATAGAAAAAGAACTCTCTTTTCATTTCAAACTAAGAAGTCAAATGACAATGATGTTAGCAGTTAGTCACAGAGGACTATAGATATCATTTTTGTAATAAACAAATTCTAGCTATGATTAGAACTCAGAACCGAGAACTGAAATTTATATCGTGTTGCTTTTATCCCCCTCTTTTCTCTTAGATGTTGAGCATTGCACAAATATATCGGATTGGAACTATGTTCTGGGACGACAAATATGGAACCCATGGTTTATCTCCAGAGGTAAGCACTCTTGTTCAGTGTGTTATTAGAGGTACTCTATCCTTCCATCAGAATTGGTAAAGAAGTTATTCAAGGTTCTCCCAGTTTGACGTTGATGGTCTGCAAATAGCTGATCATGCAACACATGCATATATTATCATGTAAAAGTAAAAACTAAGAATTATTGCATGCATTGGGCTTCTTCTCTTGTTATATGAAAACAATCTATCAGTAAAGAGCTAAAAGACAAGATATTCCCAAATAGAAAAAGATAGACAAAACAAACACCAGATAAAAACAGCCCACCAATCTTCTTAAAGTGTGTCCAAGCTCTGGTGGGAAGAAGTCCTACCTGCTTCAACAGAGAAGCCAAGTGTGCTATGCAGTTTCACACATACACCAGAACAAGCTTTTTACTGAAGCACTCGTGTTATTCTCATGTCAAACAGTGAAACAGCTTACCCTCCTTTATGTTCCACAACAACTTTAATGTAAAAGAAACACCCAAAGGCCGTGGACAGCACAAAATTCTCTAAGTGTTGCAAAAGATATCCATCATAGCTCCCTAGCAAAAAGATCATATAGTTAGATTCTTTACGGCTTTACCCTTAAAAAATTGACAATGACAACGAAAGAAACTGATGTCGAAATTAATTTTCTTCTTAACCATTTCTTTTCCTCTTCTAAGTAAATAGTCTTATTGATTCTGTTAACAGAAGGTTTTAAAAAACACACAAAAGCAACTCTGAACGTACACTGAGTAGGCCTTGGATGGATATTTTTGAAAAAACTGTTTCTTTGTTCAGCAGATCTAGTTATGTAAAGTTTGAACAATTACCATAGACACAGCTGACACTTCTGGAATTTCAGGCCATTAGCAGGATGAGAGCACTAACATTGGAAGACTCGACCAGCATTCCAAATAATACATTCTTGCTTGATGTGGATTCAAGGTAATTAACTTTAAACGTACAAAATAAATTGACTTTCATTCTTCAACTAACTGATCTTCCAAATTACAGCATACCATTCTCTATAGAAGAAATATCGCGATCCTTCCACAATATCAACCTGTCTAATGTGGAACCACCTCCCCTCCTTCGTCAAAGATCAGATTTTCAATTCCTGCTGCAAGCAACGGAAAAAGAGTTTTGAACAGTTTCTTTTTAATTTACACAGAAAGAGAAGGATAGTTATAGGACTTGATTGATTGAATTCTTTCTTTTGTTTATTGTTTAGATAGAGAGTGATGAGTGTTCAAAATGTAAATATTTTTGGTTTCATGTTTCATATTTCCTCATTCAAGCGATGATTCAACAAAATATTGCATTGTGAGAAATCTGTTGTATTATATGTTGAAAGAGTGTAGTAAACAAAAACACATATTCAAGGTTTCAATAGAAAGAAAGAGATTTTTCCCTCTGATTCCTTATCATGTTTACGATTGTTATACACTGTTTCATTTCCTACTAACAGCATAACAACCTAAAATCTCATCTTATACAGATAGCCCAGAAATGAATAATTTCAGTTGCGGATTTGAACTTATGGCACATAAAGATTAAAACTATTCTAATTAATTAAACAAGTTGCTCTGTCATTCATGATTTATTAAAACAATCACCACAGGTATAAAAACATTTAATTCAGAATAAAAATATTCCTAGATTCATATACACCAAACATAATATACCAAGGGTTATTGTAGTTTATTTCTATAACTCATGTAACAACCTGCAATAAAAGGGTAAAACTATAAGTTGCCAGAGGTGGATGTAGCGTTTCAGCAACGGGTTCAACTGAACCCATAACTTTTGATGCGGAGTAAAAATTTGTATGTAAAAATTTATTAAAATTGCAAAAACATTAGATATGAACCCATAACTTTAAATATAATGGGTTCAATGCCAAAAACCTTAAAGAATGTTCCAGTATTTAGACAATATTGCAGGTACATGCACATATATATAGTAGTGCTTAATGCATGAGAGGAAGAATTAGATTCCTGGTAGATGCAACTTGTTGGGGGCATTCCGTGGTGTAAGCAATAGATATGTATGTTACTTGGGTACTTGTGTTGAGCTGGTTCGACCAAAAATGCTATGTATGCTTACTACCCCTACAGTGAAAGGGTTAAAGATTACCAACAGCACACGCATAATACACAGACACACACACAAAAAAAAAGAAGGCAATGGAAATGAAGTAAATTTAGAGTATTGGCGTGATGTGCGTTTGAAACATGTAAATCAGCTTTCAACAAGCTAAGCAGAATGCTTTTTATGTATCAGAAGAAAGTTACCATTAAAACTTGTTGCTGCCAGTAATGGATTCCAGAGGAAATTGTTGAAGCCATTGGATAATCCGAACAATAGACCTAAAGTTTTAAAGCTTACATGGGCAAGTCCCGTTCAATTTTGCTATGGGCTGTGGTTAAAGGCAAAAGTTGGGTTAATAGATGTGCAAATTCCCAATTTTTCCATTCTCTTTCTCACTGGATCAAGACTTCATGAACAATCACATACTGTGCCATCATCTTTACGCTTTGATAAGCTAAGTTGCAGTTTGACATGGGTTTGTGCAAAATTATGTTATACTCCTGTGTTGTACCGAGCCACGTCTAGTATTTTAAATTGATTTTTACATTATGTATCCAGTATAGTAAATCCCCAATTCTTGAACTTTTGTAATAATAATGCATTTTATACGCTAAGTCAGATTACTTTTATATTTTTTTATCTGAAAAAGTTATTTTCTTCTATTTAAATTGTAATTGGCTGTAGAAGATCATTTCACTATCAACCCTAATTTGGTTCTTGTTGAAGCATATAATCATATGATTTTAAAGCAAACTCTTCATTCATTAAAAATAGAAGATTATTAAGAATTTTTGCTATTTGCTATCAAATTTATTCCAACTCCAAAGAGGTAGGATCGAATCTGTATTGATATACAAATTCAATATTCGAGTTCTTATCAAGAATGCAAAATTTCAAGTTGATACATATATGTATGTGCATACACACAATTAATAGGCTAATTATATTTAGATAATTGTGAGTTCTGAAATGTATATTTACCTTTATTTGTTTGTGCATGCAATGCAACATATATGAAGTTCAACCCAAAGCACTAACAATTACTGAAATCATGCAATCACAAATTCATTGTACGTAAGATCCGTCACGGACTCATGCAACCCTTATACTTGATGGGGCCAAAGTTTAAAAAACCACTCCTAGTGTAGGGAGAATTAAACACACACAAGAATCACAAATTTGTAAGGATTTAATTAGCACTTATTTAATATTAAAATTCTTCAGTAGAAGGAGATAACCAAGGGAAAATAATAACATCAAACATTCATCATCAGCAGCATGAGAAATTAAAATTCTTCTGCTAAAGTACTATGGCTGAAATTAGTCTGATTTTGCAACTAAAGCAAGCAACAAATCCTTGTAGCTTCCATTTGCAATTTCTTCAATCTTGTTAGTCAGAGTAGTTCCATTTCTCTTATGAAAATCTTCTGCAATTTGCTTTATATCTTCATCAGCTCTTAACGCAATGACTCTGGTCACTGAGTCTCTGGCTGGCTCATCCACATCCACTCTCAGTGACGCATACAAAATCTATATATAAAATAGCTCCGAAATCAGAAATTTTAATATGAAAATGGGAGAAAGAAGAAAGAATTTTAAAAATGTAATGAAAAGAAATTAAGTGCCTAAAGTTAATTTGGAGAATATTCATAAATACTTTGCTGATGTATGTTTGAGGTGTACAAAGGCATTGTACTGTCTGTTTTAAAGTCGAGCTGCCATCAAGTTCCTGAAAGGAGAGAAAAAAAGAGAAATTTAAACAAAAAGTTTATGGTGAAACAAATTAAATAGACCTTCCTTTTTCTAAAAGCTTAGATTATTTCCGTGAGACTTATAGGTCACAGGATCGAGCAACTGATGCAGGGGCGATCCTTTTTTAAAGCAGGTAAAGCAACTATTTTAGACCCCTCATTTGTAGGAGCCCCATTTTTTGTTACACCTAATAGACTATATATAAGTTTAAAAAATATTCTGTAAATTAAAAATGTATGATTTCTTTCTTTTAAAAAATATAGAGAAAAAAAAATTGCAACTGCTATGATTTCTGCTAAGGCTTTGAAATGAATGTCGAACACGAATTTCGTAAGAAACGTGTGATATATAGGAAGAAACAATTTGATCAGGAGCAGATGTAATGTTATACCAACGTGTTCAATTGAACTCATAACTTTCGACGCATCATAAAAATTTATATGTAAAAATTCATTTAACTTGCAAAAATAGTAGATATGAGCGCATAACTTTAAAAATATAATGGGCTCAATGCTAAAAACCTTAAAGGATGAACCCATAAAGTTTAAATCCTGGATCCGCCTTTCAATTTGATGAGAATGTTGATAGTGAAATCTCAAAATCTCTCGGAAAGTCCTTTAGTGTTGATTACTTTTTATACATAGTAGATAAGGTTATTTTTCAATTCAAAAAGGAATTTGAACTATTCGAAGCACATGAAAACGTTTTGATTTTCTATTTAGTGGTAAAAAATTGATATCACTGGATGATAAAAAATTTGAAAAAATATTGCCATAATCTTGAATGTTCCTTAAAGCATAATAATCAATCAAACATTGATGGTTTAAATTTATTTTATGAATTAAAAGTATTAAGAAAAATAGTACAACTAGAAGGTAATAGTTTAATCGATATACTCAAATAAATAAAAAGATTTGATTCTTTTCCAAATGCCTATGCTACTTATAGAATAGTGTTAATAACTTTTGTTACCGTTGCTTCAGCGGAAGAAGTTTTTTAAGATCAAAATTGATAAAATCTTATTCGAGATCAACAATGTCTCAAAAAAAGTTTATACATATATTGTCAATTGAGAAAGACTTAATTAGAAGAAATTGGTTATACGAAAATTATTAATAACTTTGCATCTAAAAAAAAGTAGAAGAAACAGGTTCTAATTAAAAAATAATTATTTTTTAAAAAAACAAAGTTAAGCTAAGGCCCCTCGTAAAGTTTAGCTTTAGGTGACAAAATTCGTCGGGCCATCCCTGAACTGATGTTTGCGTTAGGGTAGGTTGCCTACATATCGCATCCCCTTGAAGTGCGCTCCTTCCTCGGACCTCACGTGAATGCGAGATGCTTTGTGTATCGGGCTACTCTTTTTCTTTTTCAAAATTTAATTTCAAGGCAAACACCATAAATATTTTGTGTACCTCATCTAAATAGTTGCTACTGATTTCCTTATAATAGGAATAAAGTGCCTTGAGATGGAGCTTGCTTCTTGTTCATAATATCCTCACAATTTCCTCATCTTCAATAAGCTCCTTTTTCCCACCATCTTTAATGGCCTTCAGAAACTCCTGAGACTCAGATTTTGCAACTTCGTCGTTAACTCTTGGTCCTTCATAACGGTATGAACTCACAAGGCCAACTAAAAGCTATTTCAAACAAAGAAAAGCTTAATCATCAGTACTTAAAATGATCCAATTTAAATATAATCCAACCAAAGCCCAAGTTTAAAAATATATTTAACTTATATTCACTGACAACCTAATGACATTTTTACATTATCGGTGCAAATTAAGCTGACATAGAAGATTATTTTGCCTTACTTATCTATACCGACAGTGTAAAGAAAAATATATGTATATACGTACCCTTCATAAAAAGTGGGATTCATGCTCTTAATAATAAGGCAGCTTACCACGCAACAACAATGAAGATGGTCCTAATTAATATTGTAAAAAATAATTATATTGTCGGTACATACAAGTTAAACTCATAATTACAGTTTAAATGACATATAATAGAGTTCTAAAAAAAACATAGTGACCTTTCTTTGAGGAGTACTATGTATATGGGACGCAATGTCTTCTTCAATGGAGTGTTGAAAGAGGGAATGGTAAGCTCTTCTTGCTCCCAAAAGTTGTTCTGTAGATCTTGTGGCAGCTGTCTCTATAATAATATGAAGTTGAGGTTGAGGTTGAGGTTGAGGTTGAGCTTCCTTCACTAATAATGCCTCCGTAATTAGTCTAGCATCTCTTTCCCACGGATGCATTGTGTACACCACCACTGCATCCTACAATATAAATTACTATTATTCAACTAATAGTAATTAATATATATATATATTACTATGGAAGGTTAGCAACAATAAATACAAATAATAAAAAGTAAAAAGATCTAGTAATTAAGTGCCTTGAGACGTAAAACTTCTTGGCGAATTTGGAGAACATGTGTTTCATCCCATCTCTCAAATTGACGTTCATCTTCTTTGAAGAATTCCTGAGTGTTTTTCCTATAGAATTGCCTTTGCTTTGTGTCCCATTTTCCCAATATTGATATGAATGACTTCTCATCAACCCCTAACCCTAAAAAGGAAAAATCCCAATTTTTTAAATTTTCATGAAAACTAGAGGGTGACAAAGGAAAAAACATTAAAATCTGAAAATGCAGAAAGAAATAAAGAAGATTTCAGCCGATGTTGTTGACATAAATAAAGTACTACATACGTTATGAAAAAGGGAAAGAACTCTTCTTTTTTACTTTCGGAAACCAACAAATTGGCCTTCTTAATTGATTTATAGTTGACCAACAGAGTAAAGTAAATGCATGCAAACACGTATAATAACGTATTCATCAGAACACTTGTACATATATAAATTACAATACAAGGCATTAAACTGTAAAATCATCTCGAATTTTCATCTAGGGATTAAGGGAATTGTTTAATTTTCAGGGAGAAAACAAGAACCTGCGAAAGCCTTGGTGAGAGCCCTAAACTCATTAGAGCTCGGACCGTTGTTGTGACTTGATATTATGAATTATAATTAAACTCAATTTTTATTTTATGAACTAAAAATTGAAGGAGTGATTTGAAAAGTTAACATGGAAAGTTAATTATTCTAAAAATAAAAACCTGAAAAAGCCTTAAACTGTTCATTAGAAGTTGCCATTTGTTGAAAGTTTGTGTTTTGTGTGTGTTTTATTGGAGACAAAGTTAGAGTTGCTGTTTTGGCTGTGTGAAGATCTCTTTCAATTCGAGCTATATTTATGGTAGACTCTTTGGGTATTTTGGTCAATTTACGTGTAGTCACCGGCTGGACAGTTTGGTTTAAATTCTGTAAAGACCAAAATATGCCCCACGAAAAATGAAATGGCATTTATGTCCCATTAAGATCATCCACATTAGTCAAACAAAACTTTTTAAGTTTAATGTTTCTTTCTTTTTTTTAATTTCTCACTCGGCGTCCAGTATCCATATTGGAGCCCGATTCGGATTGAAGTCGAAAAATATCAAACTAAAAGATAAAGTATTCCCTAACAAAAACGACTATGTATCTAGAGCTCGAATCCGAAACCACAACACTTGTCGGTGAGTTTAATCTTTTTCGATATAAAGGACTCCCAAACGTTTTATTAAAATGAAGAACGGCTATCATACCTCTGTAGACTGTATTTTCATTTGATTACAACATTTAAATTCTTTTAATAATTTTACTTACAAAAAACTGTGACTTGTAGTGGATTTATGCACTTATTAAAATGTACAACTTTATTTTCTACAAAATTTAGAGGATCACTTTTCGATTTCATGCAAAAATCAATTGTTCTCTCTTTACTTTGAATTCATACTATCGCTTTTCAGAAAATGCACATTTTAGAACATTAGTGGAAGGGAAATTAAAATTGCCAAACACGATAATAATTAATAAGTTTAGGTCAAGGAGAGTACATCGACATTTGACAAACATATTAAAATGTATAGGTAAAGTTTTTTTTACTGACATAACATAAAGGAAAAAGGTTAGACATCTTAATAATTTCAGTTAGTTAATTAATTTATGAGAGTTTCTTTTATTGTTTCAGTTTATCACCTAATAAAGATGTCGTCATAACGTGCTTTGCTTGCCCCGTTCAAGTGAATATTGTAGTATTTACTTAAATCATGAATATATTTAAATGAGTTATTGATTGAACTCGCTCAAAGTGTAACTTAATTTTGTTGTAACAGTCAAAGCATTCAAAATTGCTCCTTTTGAAGTGGCGTGGCACCATATGTTCTTTAACAAAAATTAATTTATTTTTTTATTAATCGTGTTTTGTTGAATTGATTTCAGTTTTTTTATTCAAAATGAGTATGATTGAAATATCTTACTATAATTAGATCCTTCTATTATATACGTGGCAAAGCATGAGTGTTCATTCGGAAATAAAATTTGAAAAACAGGAGTAAGCGACGGTGTGAATCGTTTGATTATGCTTTATCTTTGCTTAATTCTCTCCTTCCAACCCATAATTATTCATCAGAAGGATTTCCCTTTTTCACTTAGTGGATTGTGAATGTTCTAGTAATTTTTTGCTTTCCACCTTATATTCGGTGTCTTATTAGGGACTAATGTCATGACCCGTCACATCATCATGCCACGTAGGTGCCATTTGATTATATTAATGTCATGTGGAAGTTTACATAGGAGGAATGCTAGCATTTTCTAAAGAAGTATATGAACATTTTCTTAGGAAGACCCCAGATCTCTATGGATTTGCTAGAAAAGTTTTGGAATCTTCTAGGTTTGTAGAGACTTCTAAAGAAAGCTCTTATATTATATAAATATTTAGGACTTGTGTAACAATTAATATTTACATACTAGCCCCTAGAAGACTAGTATATAATGGGGCTCGTTCATTTGTAATTCATCAAGCAACCAATTCAAATTCTCTCGAATACAAAGTTTCCTTTAACAATTCTCTTGTGTTCTTTCTACCATTTTCTTAGCGATCTTGAGTGTAGTAACGCTGACTTAGCATAACAAGAACATGAGCAAGTTGTTCAAGATCATGAGCAAATTGTCAAGTGCCCCACATATACTTAATTAATGATTAAGGACGTGACACTAATACGAATTCACGTCATATAAAGACTTATTAAAGAATAAATCGTTTTTTATCTCCACTGAAATTTTTTCATATTCAAAGATCGAACGGGAAACCTATAAATTAAGGATAAAATGATCCTACCCATTTTCCACCACAACGTAACCGGCCGTGTTGATAATTTGTTCTAAGTATTCATGTTAGTTTACATCAACGGTATAGTATAATCACTAGAAACGCAGGCAGGGAGTGTAATTTATTGCTTGTAGAATTACGTACCGAAAAGGAACAATATAATATTATTGGGAGTCAAACACACATATCTACAAATTATTATATAACATGATGTTTGGTAAAAGTATTTTATATTATCACGGGCTAAAGAATCCAAGAACTTCATATCAATGCGTGGCAATTTCATAGCATCCTCTTCGTTTAATAATTTAAACACATGCAGTTCAATTCATTACTCAAGAAAGGTGAAAGTATCCCTTTATTCAGAGGGAAAAAAAAAAAAAAGATAGGTGTAGTATGCATGATTGATCTCTCTTCTTTGCTATATATATATCTGTGGCAATGAAAACACACGTTACGTTCCTCTTAATTTGAACTGAACTATCTTTTAACCTGTCACACTGGAGATCAATATAATACTTTGTTCCGTGTCACAAATATACGTGTTCAACTGCCGATTACAAAACCTTAGTAAAATATATATTTTATCTATTCCTAGTAAGATTTAATTAGTGGAAACGTAATGAGTGGCATAAATTTTAATCTTCCATGATATACATGTTTGTTTAAGGGGAAGAAAGGTATAGTTAAGCACGTGATCAATACGTCAAATGAATTGTAGATTACCTACCATAATAAATTAGGCTAATTGTTTAAATAAAAGTCTTCTTGCTACTAAAAAGAAAAATAAGAATTAACGACGAATAAATTTTGTAGCTAAACAGTATCATCTTATCGCTAATTCTACTCAGCAAAGAAAGGCCTATCTCAGATTATCAGTATGCCAGGTTTAAACATATATAGGAAATATTAAAATACATTACGACAGATTTGTTCCCACATTAATATATTGGACTCCACAAGAGAACAATATTTATTAAAATACAGTGTGTAGAAAGTGAACTGGAATAAAAGAATTTGAACTTCGACCTAGTTGGGTGAATATTTTTGGGTTGCACTTGCATCAGACATATGGTGAGAAAAAAAATAATAATCTCGAACGCATGTTCTAATTTTAATTTCATTACAAATCACAATTCTTGAGCAGATTCCACAAAACTTTAATGAATAAAACATACGAACTTTCTTGGAAAGTGAATTTAATGGGCACGCATCTGTTTGTGATTTCTCTATTGATCATATTGTTATCTTTTCATTGCACTTCATCTTTTAACGTCACATAAATTTGGAAAATGAAGGGATAATATTTATTCTGACTTCTGTGATTTGGTAGGAAATTTATTATAGACACGTAAATAAATTTGAAAAACCCCTAAACCACCTGAAATATGTGAAGAGTGGCAAAATAAAACACAATATATTTATCCCAAATGTACATGTGCGATAAATTCTCGTATATATTAGACTATTTCTATACTATGAAGTAATATCTCGTAAACTCACCATCTCTATCAACCCAAATAGAACAAAGTAAAATAAGTAATTAAGCAGAAATATGAAAATAATTTGAATCAATTATAGATTTAAATATGCTCGGTAAATTTCATGTGTAATTCAAGTTAAGCTTTGTTCTTTGTTTTGTAACTTAAAAATTCATTTTTCTATAGTCTAGTTAGCAAACATACAAAAGTGGACTTTTATGGCAGGAAAAAAGATGTGGCTATCCTAATTAACTTAAAATTACAATAAATAACTGATTAAAATCTTTATATTATCGTTAAATTAAATTGTAGCAAAAACATAATTCATGCCGATATCTCCGCTCAATCGCTGATGGTAACATGAGTAATTACTCCACTATAGGTACTGTAATGGAGTAATTTTCAAGCTAAAATTCTTAATTGTAGTTATATAAGGGCATTAATGTCCAAATGAAATATAAAGGGCAAACAGTAGAATGTAAGAGAACGTAGGTGGAGGGAAATTGGTCAAACAACTGAAACTGAAACTGAAATTGAAAGTATAAACCAGCAAAATACATAGCTTTAGTAGTAAAATAGTAGTTGTCAAGCGGGTTTAAATAAAATATTTATACAAAATTTACACAGCTTTAATCGTAATTTATACACATACACAATATTATTTTCAGATGTAGCAGGTTCAGTTGAACCCGCTTGCCACTGGTTACGCCTAATCTTATTCATTGTTGTGTGGACGAACTCAACGACAGTATCCTGACACGCCTCATGCTTTGATATATCCTATTCTCCATAATCAAATTTTCCAACAAGTAATTCCTTAAAGTACATCTGCAGATTTTGGTCTCTTTTCATGGATAACCTGAACTAGGGGATTAGAATCTGAAGGAAGGTTTGTCACTTGTACAGTTGGATTAACTTTTTCTTACATATAATTTTCCTAGAAAGCTAAATTTACTTCTAAATAGAAGCATATGATCAACTTGCTATAAGTTTGCAATTTTAGATCTTGATTCTACAAATATTCAAAGACTAAACTGTTATATCCATAGGAGAATCTTCAAAAACTACAGATTCCAATTTTAGGATGTCAAACATTTAGTTAAATTTCATAAAACAATTTTAAGAAAATGAAAAACAGAAATGAAGAAAGACCTGCAAATAAGAATTACATGTGGATAAGATTTCTGAACTTGAATGGTAAGTATAAGTTATAGTTACTACTTAATTTCAAAATTTTGACTTCTCTGGATTTCATGTTTGATGCATGGTAGAAAGCAGTGATCCTCTGGGCGTATGATCCTCCTGAAAGAGACGCGAGGCTAGCGAATGAGGTCTTAAATTCGTGGATACATGACGAAATAAGCCGTCTACAAGTGATAGTAGAGAGAGCCTGTGCATCAACTCCTGATCATCTAGTTGCTGTAAGACAAGCATATTTGTGCTCTCTTTGGCTGTTCACCTGAGGAGGATATCATAGCACATGTCTCTCTTCCTGTCCGAAAGGTTAATTTATTTCATTATTTCCAGTCACATACTGTCAAACGAAGATGAATACTGTAATTATACTGTTGTAGGAATATTTTTTCATCTCTGTTTGTTGCTGGATACAGTACTATCTCATTTATATACTTGAAATCTCATTAGCACTGAAATTGCTACTAACAACATCAAAACATCTTCTCTGTTTAGTATTCCATTATCCAGCCCATCATTCATTATTTTCTGTTGATTATGAAATGTTAGGCGTGTTTTGTATGAGGGGAGATATTCTTCTGCAAATAAATCAGTTCTGGTGTTTGGTTAACACAATATTTTCCGCCAAAACCTTGACAATTAACTCAACTCTTAAATTCATATCAATGATTTAACCAACACTACATGACTAACAACCTTCAATTCTCAAAATTTTCATCAAAATAATATCCGGGTTGCTAATATTATTATGAATCTTCAACATCAGATTGAAAGTATTTTCCATTCTCCAACCAAACATCAGAAACATTCTTTTGAAAAATGATTTCCGTATACCAAATGCACCTGTTGTTTAAGATATTTTCTTCACCGAAGTACAGCCTCAATCACTTTGAGGTTATCTGGTTTAGTCCATTTCTTATTCATCATCAGCTTGTACTGTTAAATATTCTTAAATGAAGTTTAACAAGCACCAGTTTGAAGTGTTGCATTGCATCGATGTTGGGCAGGTTCTAGTCAATCTAGTTAGTTCCTACAGATACGACAAGGAACTGATCGACCATAGTACTGCTAATCTAGAGGCGTCTAAGCTTCGTGAAGCCACTAGAACAAAACAATTAGATAGTGATGAACTCATCCTGATACTCAGCACCAGGAACATTCATCAGCTTAAGGCAACTTTTCAGTGCTATGAGCAAAACTATGGATTCTCCATATATCAGGTCAGTCATCTTTAAGCCATCAGTTTAACTTCGTTTCACTTCTTCTTGCTCTTTAATTAATCTTATCTTCTTGTACCGACTTACCATTATATTGCAGCATATATTGAACTGTGGTGAAGGTCTTTTAGAATCTATCTTGAAAGTGGTTATTTGGTGCATAGACTCCCCAGAGAAGCATTTCGCTGAGGTAACAAAAATGTCATAGAAGACTTGATCGTACTGTTTCATAATCTCTTTACGTGCACTGGATATCTGGTATTGTTCATCACCTAGTGACAGCGACTAAAGAATCTTCCTCTCATTTTTCTCCTCTATATCTGGGCATTTCTGGTTGTAAAAAGATCCACAGATGGGCTAGGAACTGATGAGGATTCTCTAACTAGAGCAATTATAACTAGAGCTGAAATTGATATGATCAAAGTTAAGGAAGAATATTTCAAAAAGAAGAATACTACTCTTGAATATTCAGTAGCTGATGACACATCAGGTTACTACAAGGAGTTCCTGATGACCCTGCTTGGGGCCAATGAGCAGGTACTTGCAGCCAGACAGTAGTTTGTAATGTTTGTATCCTTTAGTTATTGGTAATATCAAGAGGTTTGCAGTGTGGTTATATTGCCATTCAACTTGGTTTTCTTTGAATTTGATGTGTCAGTATTGGTGAGGCTGATCTTTGATATTTGTAATAGCATAGAAGAAGAATGATTGTGTACCTTAATTGTTGTTTGGCACCTTTTTCCTGAATAAATATTGGTCTTTCAGTTTTATTGCAGATTAAAAGTTTTAAACACTATTAATGTCAGGCAGAATAGCCTGACAGATACCTATACTTGTCCCGCTTTGTTATCCCGGTCCCGACACTTTACAAGGTTTCATCCAGACGCTCGTAGTTATTAAAACACACTACTTTAAACCCCTCTGAGCGTTGACAGAGCATATTTGGCAACTTGATGACCGAGTTGGACAAAATACGTGAATTTCACGCGTATAAGGAGCGTGAATATAAAAAGTTAGACTATAAATAGTTAAGTAAGAAGAATAAAAAATAAAAATAAAAAGGTAAAAGCATAAAATAATAAAAACAAATATACCTCCTTCCCCAGGCCTCCCCCATTTCCTTTTCTCTTTCTACAGTTCCCTTTTCCCCTTCTTTCGCCACCTCTTCTCCATCTCTTTTCTCGTTCTCCCATTTTTCCTTTCCAGTTATTCTTCCTTTCTATTTTCACAAACTTTAAACCAATATTTGAGAAAAATAAATTAAAAACCCTTTCTGAAGAACAATCAGAACTATGGTTATTACAATGTTGAATCTGTTTTAGGTAAGGATCGTTTTGGGACTATGATTTTCAGGTTGTGGAGTCGATATTTAATTGTGAATTTGTATGATGGAGAGAAGCTGATTTTTTTTTGTGACAGTTTATGGTGAGATTCTTGAGATGCGTTTTGGAAGGTGTGGTTGACAGAGGTCTTTGTGGAATTAGGTGGGATGTACAATGTATAATTGTGTGGACATATGAGTATATTGGGCATTTTCATTGGTTGTGCCTTGTCATCAATGGAGGAAGGAGTTCAAGGTGGTTCACATGGTGGATTGAAGTAGTGAGTGGCGGCGTTGGACAAAAATCATTGTAAGGGAGATGTGGACGATGGAAAATTGGAGGCTGATGATTTTTTGGTTATCCATGGTGGTATTGTTGCTGGTAAAGCTAGAAAGTCAGAGTGTTGTTTCTTGCTTTTTGCTGTGAAAAAAGGAGAGAGATGGTAAGGGTGGGGGAGGAGTCTGAGTGAAAAAAAAAAAGAAATTTTTTTTTTTTAAATTAAAGTAAAAAAATAATGATGTGTCATAAAAATCTGATGTGGAGGACGGCGTGTCACCCACATTGTGAATTTGAAGAACACGCGAGGTAGGGAGGGTTTAAAATAGTGTGTTTTAACAACTATGAGTGTCTGGATGAAATCTTATGGAGTATAGGGACCAGGATGACAAAGCGGGACAAGTAGAGGGATTTATTAGGCTATTCTGCCATTAATGTTATTTAACCTATTATAGCAGGTTGTCCATCTTAATTTTTAGGTCATCGAGTGCTATGATAACGCCTAATGCAATTATTTTAACCATGTTATAAGCATCCATAATACATCACCCCCTACTGTCACACTTCTCTTTCCCACACAACCCTATTACGAGGTTGAGTTAGAAGAGTTTTTTCAATTAAAGTGGCGTTTTGAAAAGGGAGTATTTATTATTTGGAGCCGCCACTTGGAATTGAGTTTTGGTGTTCCAATTCACCTTTTATTTGAATCCATTATCAAAAGAAAGGTTTGACTCCTAATTTATGGTCTACAAAAACAGAAGACTGAGGGAAAAGTGTAAGGCACCCCTCGAGTCTCGTGCTTCTAGTGCAATCGCTTTTATTGACTGATGTAAGGCTTAAATCATTTTTTGGCTATTATTGTATTGTATTGGTTATGATTTGCCTATTACCATTTAATTAATTATTGCATTTTATTAATTGTGTTCACCAAGATGGGGTATGCACACAAGGTATTCCTCTTTGAAGTTGGATGTTAAACCAAGGTACAGAATGTACACATGGTTAAAACAGAATTATTTTACATTTAAAGGTGACGAGATGCATGAATGCGCACATAACCCTTTTATTACTTAAGTATATCAATCTAAGGTTCAGGTATGAACATATGGGCTAATATTTTAAGTACATCTAAAATTTTTCTAGTGTTTTAGAGTATTTTAATTATTTTGTATACATAATCACGATGATTTAATTAAGAGCGAGTCTAAAAGCATACTAACGATTTGGATGCTATTTCTGAAACTGCTTTGATATTGTTGTAAAGTCATGAGGTATGAAAGGTATTGTGGAAGAAATTAATAAATTAGCTATGAAAAGATAAGCTAGCCTAAGAATATTTAACAATTAGAGCTCTCATATGCATTAAACCACTAGACTTAAACATTTAGCCCATTATAAACTAAATTTTCAATCTAAATATTTTCACATGTTAACAAATAATGGAAACCAACTTAACTAAGTAGAATACAGTAATACGATCCAACAAACAAACTCCAATTATTAATTCTACTTATCTACGTTTTTAATTCGCAAGACAGAACATTATAATAAATGTGAAAGCTCGTGTTAATCCAACATACTTGCTAAACTAAAACAGCAACTCATTTAACTCTTTCAATTCAAAATTGATATATCATTGCCAAACATAAAGATTTGAAAGCCCAATCTTGATAAGAACAATATCCTCTTCTAACTCTTAACCAAGATTTGCATCCAGTAAAACGTTTTGCATCAAGTAAAAGTTTTATTCGAACACAATAATATAAATATCACCAACTAACAGCAAATACTCAAAACTTCCATATTGATTTAACAGTTAAACAATCAACATAACCGCATTAAACCAAAACTTTAAGCTTGAAGCTTAGTCAACATAATGATGGAAATAAGGACACGGACCTTGAATATTCAACGGCTTTCAAATATAGTGATAAGAACATATCTTTAACAAATACAGAACATCACTCGAAGTGAAGAGATCCATAAACAAAGTCAAATCTTCGTTGGCAAACTCCTAACTGACCATACGCTGGAACCTCGAACCAAGACCTTGTCGGAGACTTTTCCGGATTGTTTTCGCAGCAACTTCGGAGCTCTTTCGGAGTCGATTTCAGCTGGGTTTAGCGATGGTTTTCAGCTGGGTTTAGCAATGGTTTTCAGCTGAGTTTAAGGATGAAGAAGGGTGGTTTTCTACTAGGTTTGGACTGGTTTTCAGAGGAAATTTGCTGCTGCATTTTTTGGTGGGAAAGGGTGGTTATTTCGCTGTATTTGAGGTGAATTCCGTGGCTGATTTTAGCTGCTTTCCACCCGTTTTTCATATCTCTCCCTTTCTATTTGTGAAGTATGTCTATATATAGATGTATATGTTGTATAACTGATGTGAGAAAGTGGTGAGAAGAGTGGGAGAAGTGGGAAGTGATGGGTGGATATGTGGGGGATACGTGAGGAAATGGGGATTATGGTGTTTGGTTTTTAAAGTAAAAATCATATTTTAAATAAAGTTTGATAACAAACTTTATCACTTTAATGTGTTTTTACTTCATTTTTGAATTTGAATTTTTTTTTGTCTTTCATTTTAAAAGCTAATTAAATTATGAAGATAAGAAGAATAACCAACATTTATTACAATATAGAAAAATTAATTATTTATATGTACTTTAAATGATACTAAGAAAGATTCTAAATAGCTTGCTTATTAAAATATTAATTAAAAGAAATCAATTTTTTTTTGTAAAATTTATTTTTCTCTTTATAATTAAAAATAAAATTTGTACTATAAGTATGTGAATATTTTTTGCAGTTTTTTTTGTTGATAAAACATATTAAGAGTAAAGATAAAAGTTTAAAATATCAACATTAAACCTAAAAGACATATTTACCCTAAAATAGTATAGAATTTGGGTGTGGTAAAAAATTAGTTGTTCACAACATGCCCCTCTTTGCTTGGAAACGTGAAGAGTTTTTAGGCAAAGAAAATGAACAAGGAGACTGATTTTTGACATCACTATTATTTACAAAGGAAAAGAAAATAAAAGAAAAAGGTGTGACCGAGACTTCGTTATAGGCAGCCTACATATACCGGGTTATAAGGAAATCAGGTCACGTGTAGTTCAAGTGAAAAATGAATGATAGAGTATGCTTAGATGGAGAGTCGAGCGAAGTTCCGTCGAGGTTCCTATCCACGGTTCCTACTATTACATCAAAATGAAAAGAGAATTAAATACTCTTGAAATCTAAGAGTTACAAAATTTCTATCTAAATGCCATCTGGAGTCTTGTCTTGATTCTTGACTTGCTTCCCCCATTGACTTTAGACTGAAACTTGATGTTCTCGATGCAACAGACTAGGAAATATTCTCACACGCATGTTTGTTGATCAGATGATGAGAAGATGGATCTTGAGATCCTATATCTCTGCATGCATTATGTCAAAGCTGGTTCGGCTGGTATTGAGATCAAATGTTCTACTTTCTCTGGCGAGAGCTGGAATCTTATTCTTGCACATCTCATCTGTACTTTGCAGAAAAACCTGCAAGCCATTAGAAACAAACAAAATGAACAAAAATTTTCTGCCCCAGTTTGCACTAAAAAAATTCTCCAGTTATTGAAAACACATTAAACTAACTTTGTTATTGCAAAATGAAGAGTTGAAAGAGAAACGAGCTCTTTTTTATTTTTTATTTTTTATTTTTTATTTTTTATTTTATTTTAGTTTTGCTAATAGGGGATGTCGTACCCTATGTTAACAAGATGGAAGGCAACCAAAGGATGTATTACCTTGTGTTTGAAATAAGATGAGGCTCTTGGCTCTCTAAGTTGCTACCAGGGAATATCGTACCCTATGTTGGCAGAAAGTAATGCAGGCAGGGGATATAGTACCCTGTGTGCAATAAGATAACTCTCTGAGATGCTACTAGGTAATGCCGTACCCTATGTTAGCAATATGCAATCAGGG
The DNA here is from genome assembly GCA_005239525.1 of Nicotiana knightiana. Taxonomy (NCBI): domain Eukaryota; kingdom Viridiplantae; phylum Streptophyta; class Magnoliopsida; order Solanales; family Solanaceae; genus Nicotiana; species Nicotiana knightiana. Next base: position 32,839 of record ML376799.1, read on the forward strand.
GATGTTGTACCTTGTGTTGACAATAAGATGAGGCTCTTGGCTCTCTAAGATTCTACTAGGGAATGTCGTACCCTATGCAGGAAGAAAATAATGCGACCAGAGGATGTAGTACCATGTGTTGAAGATAGGGTATTAATTCCCTATAAATGAAACTAAGAATAAAATGATTAATGTATATTGGAAGAAAACTAAGGATTTGAGAACTTCACTTGGTGGTGTTCGTCTTTTCACGAACTGTTTCCTAAAATTGTTATGTTCCTAATCTGAACAGATAAAAATTCGTTAGTTTTAAAATGGTGGTCGGTTTGTGGCCTTGATTTCTTGGGTGACTTGACCTAGTGTCCATTACACTTGTTAGAACAGCTGGCTCTGCCGATGGTCGTACAAATTACCGAGAGATTCTGTTTTTACTTTCTGGATATCTTCTTTCTCAACGTCAAAACCTGACTATTTTGCGTCTATCCCCATTTATGTTTATGGTGCAAACAACCTTTCTCCCAGAACGACTTTTAACTGAGTAAATTTTGTTGACCCTTGTAACATTGTCCAGTCCTTCAAGCCTTTTGCAGTCAGGGAAAATCACATATGACTTTATGGCTTTTCCCATACGGTTTATGCCCAGCAATCTTTGCTTTATCTAATGGGGAAACTGTAATCAATTTTGCAGCCTTTTCTTTGCTTTGCTTTGACAAAACTATACTGAAAGGGACTCATAAAGAATAGTACAAAAGAAAAGAAGAAGGTGAATTAATAGGTATTACAACTTAATCAAGAAGTGTCCCTTTCAGGGAAAAGAAGAAAAAAAATAAGAAAGGACTTATATGGAGGAATATGTTGACTTCAATGAACATGACATGCACTTTGGACTGGATGCCCGATCCATTTGAACCATCTAATTCTCGAAATTTGTTGTAAACTTCACTTTGAAATTGAGTTCTTTGCCTTAACCATGCTTGTGACGGGATATATGAAGACCTAAATCGATCAATGATGCCCTTTGTGGGCTTTCACCAATTGACCTCTCTCGTTTGCATTTCTCTCAACTCACAATTGCCTTATAGTGCCCGTGAGGGTTTTCACCAGTAAGACTCTCTCATTTGTTTTTCTCTCTTTACAATGGGTGAGGCGTCACCCGTAGTATATTGACTTAGCATTCTCGAAAGTTGATCAGAAGGTCTTAGCAGGGAACGGTAAAAAGAACTATTCAACTGAATTACAATTTTTTGAACCATTTTGATGGAACAACCATCGAAAATAAGATAAAATCATGCCCCAGTTTCTTTGAATACTAGGAAATGTAGATTTTTTTTTGGTGTGACCGAACCTCAGAGTGAGGTTGCCTACGTATCCTTTCGGAATCAGGTCGGACGTAGTTCAATTAACATGAACTTATTTTGATGATTTTTTTTATTTCCCTTTTTTTTTTAATTTTTTAATTTTTTTTATTAAGTACATAGGTTCCAAAAGAGGGGAAAACAAAGAAATATAAACAAGGCTTCAAAAGGCTAATTAGGGTTGACCAGTGTTTGGGTAGCGAGAATGATAGCTTTTCGTCATCCCAACCTGAGAATGTTAAGTATAAAAATGCCCCAACAGAGGCATGTTAAACATAGTATCTCTTGACCGCATCTGCATGGACGTATATATATATCACCTTTCCTTTTATATCTGCAAAGTGTAGAGCTTCTTTTGACAATACTTTCTTGATGAGGTAAGGACCTTGCCAATTCGGGGCAAACTTTCCTTTTGCTTCTTCCTGGTGCGGAAAGATACGTTTCAAAACAAGTTGTCCTAGCTCGAATTGTCTTGGGCGCACTTTCTTATTGTAAGTGTGTGACATTCTTTGTTGGTATAACTGACCAAAACAAACTGTCACCAAACACTTTTCATCAATCAAACTCAATTATTCCAATCGGGCCTTAACCAAATCAGTGTCCTCGATCCCTGCTTCAACAATGATTCAGAGAGAGGGAATCTCAACTTCAGCAGGTATGACTACTTCAGTGCCATAAACAAATAATAGGGCGTTGCGCCAACTGATGTACGGACAGTTGTCCAGTATCCCAAAAGAGCAAAATGTAGTTTCTCGTGTCATTGTCTAGACCCTTGGACCATCTTCCTAAGAATACTTTTGATGTTCTTATTCACAACTTCAACATCTCCATTAGCTTTGGGTCGGTAAGGAGTAGAATTGCGAATCTCAATTTTAAAGTGTTCACATACCTCCTTCATCAGATGACTATTCAAATTAGCAGCATTATTCGTGGCAATGATTTTTGGAATACCGAAATGACAGGTGATATTGTAGTGAAAAGTCTACTACTGCTTTCTGGGTAACTACTTTCAATGTAATAGCTTCCACCCATTTGGTGAAGTAATCAATTGCAACCAAGATGAATTTGTGCCTATTTGAAGATTTTGGCTCAATTGGGCCAATGGCGTCCATTCTCCAAGAAACAAATGGCCAAGGAGTCGATATAGGATACAACTCTGAAAGAGGACTGTGAATCAAATCACTGTGAATCTAACATTGGTGGCACTTGCGAACAAAATATAAGCAATCTCGTTCCATAGTAAGCCAATAATATCCTGCCCGAAAGGATTTTTTTTCTATAACATATCCATTCATGTACGGACCACATACTCTCGAATGCACTTCATTCACAATCATTTCAGCTTCTTTGGCATCCACACATCTCAACAAATTCAAACCAGAGTCCTTTTGTATAGGATTTCCCCACTCAAAAAGAAACCATTAGAGAGTCGCATAATAGTTCTCTTTTAATCCCTATTAGTATGTTCCGGAACAACTCTTGTTTTCAGAAACTGTTTAATATCACGGTACCATGGTTCACTATATGGTTCTGCTTCAATTGTATTGCAATAACCATGTTGATCTCGAATTTGAATTTCTAATGGATCAATGTGAGTATCACCCGGATATGGAAGCATTGAGGCCAGGGTGGCCAAGGCATCGGCTAATTCATTGTGAAACCTAGGAATGTACCTGAACTCGATGGACTTGAACCTTTTGCTAAATACTCTGCACATTGTCTACATGGAATGAGCTTGATGTTTCGAGTCTCCCAATCACCTTGAGCCTGTCGAGTAAGCAAATCTGAATCTCCCATCACCAACAATTCATGCACATTTAGGTTTATTTCCATGTTCAGACCTATGATGCAAGCTTCGTATTCTGTCGTGTTGTTTATTCAGAAGAAACAAAGTCATGTCGTGGTAGGGTAATGTTTCCTAGTAGGTGATACAAGAATTTCCCCAATCCCTACGCCTTTGATGTTGACAGCCCCATCAAAGTATAGGTTTTAAATTTGACTGTCATCTTGGCCTACTTCATTAACTAAATTAACTTCTTCATATGGGAAGTATATGTTCAAAGATTCATACTCATCATCAACCTGGTTTTCTGCCAGATGATCAGCCAAAGCTTGTGCCTTCATGGCAGTGCGAGTGACATAAACAATATCAAACTCTGTGAGCAAGATTTTCCACTTTACCAATCTGCCAGTTTACATCGGCTTCTGAAATATGTACTTAAGGAGATCCATTCAGGATATGAGGTAAGTTGTATAGGCCAAACGATAATGCCTAAACTTCTGGGTGACCCAGGTTAAGGCGCAACATGTCCTTTACAAAAGAGTGTATTTGTCTTCATAAGTAGTGAACTTTTTGCTCAAATAATATATCGCTTATTCCTTTTTGCATGTGGCATCATGTTGACCCAGAACATAACCAAAGGAACTATCCATTACTGACATATATGAAAACAGAGGCCTACCAGGTTCCGGCAGGACCAAAACCGGGGGATTTGACAAATATTCCTTGATCTTATCAAAAGATTCTTGGCACTCATATATCCACTTGATAGTGGCGTTGTTTTTCAACAACTTGAAAATAGGCTCACATGTGGTTGTAAGCTGTGGGATGAACATGTTGATGTAGTTCAACCTCCCGAGTAAACTCATGACTTCTGTTTTGTTCTTCGAGGGAGGTAGATCTCAAATGGTTTTTATCTTGGAGGGATCTAACTCAATGCCTCTGCGACTAACTATAAAACCCAAAAGCTTCCTAGAAGGAACTCCAAATGCACGTTTGGCTAGATTGAGTTTGAGATTGTATTTTCGTAGCCTTTCAAAGAACTTTTCCAAGTCTTGCACATGGTCAACTTGTGTTCTGGACTTAATGATCACATCATCAACGTACACTTCAATCTCTTTGTGCATCATGTCATGGAATATGGTAGTCATGGCCCTCATGTAAGTTGCCCTTGCGTTCTTCAAACCAAATGGCATGACTCTATAACAATAAGTTCCCCATGGAGTGATGAAGGTTGTATTTTCTACATCTTCTTTATCCATCAGAATTTGGTGATACCCGACATAACAATCGACAAAAGATCGGATCTCATGTTTAGCACAATTGTCAACAAGGATATGAATGTTGGGTAAGGGAAAGTTGTCCTTTGGACTTGCTTTGTTGAAATCCCTATAGTCAACACAAACTTTGATTTTCCCGTCCTTCTTTGGAACCGGCACAACGTTTTCTAACCATGTAGTATATCGGACAACCCTGATCACATGTACACTTAGTTGCTTCATAATTTCCTATTTAATCTTATCACTCATGTATGTCTTAAACTTTCTTTGTTTTTTTTTTTGGATTGGTGGAAAATTAGGGTATGTGGGAAGCTTATGAACCACCAAATCGGCGCTCAAAACCCGACATGTCATCATACGACCAAGTAAATACATCTCTGTACTCGAACAAAGCTTGTACTATGGCATCTCTAATCTTTTGTTCAGTATGAATGCTTATCTTTGTTTCGCTGGTTTCTTCAGGACTTCCCAAATTAATTATCTCAGTTTCACTTAAATTAGATTTAGGCTTATTCTCAAATTGATCCAATTCCCTTTTTATTTCCTTAAAAGCCTCATCTTTATCATACTCAATCTCTTGATTCATTATTTCGATATTAGACAACTTTTTAAGATATGGGCATGAATTTCGCATGCATGTCATGTTCTTAAAGTCAGCATTAACGAAACTGAAAATGATAAGAAATTAACAAAATTAGGGAAAGGAAAAAATAGAATTTTTACAATGAAACTGGAACTTCATTTCATTCAATTTAAAAGGATCGAAGGGTTAACATCAAAGCAAAGCAATTAAACTAAAACATCTGGATTAAAACCCTTAAAATAATCCAAATACAGAAAAAGAAACAAAACAGACAACCAAGAATCATTCCTGATGGGAAGAGGAGTTGCTTCCCAGTTGTTGAGCGAGGTATCTGGACCAATCAACTGAATACTTGCACGGATAGGGCCCTCACCAACTTGAACCATATTGATCTCATAGAATATCTCCTTGAGACCCTGACAAACTTCATCAGTGTCATCCTGAGTAGAAGGATTTTGGACTTCTTCAAATTGTGGCTTGACAAAAGAGTAGGCAATGTGAGGGATTGGATTGGACAGATTCCAACCATTCTTTTTGCGGGCCTTGGCTCTATCTATGTCAGCTGGTGTTAGTTTAAAAACCAAGCCAAAGGTATCTTTTTTCGAAAAAGGAGCAATGGGGTTCACAATTCCCTGCAGAGAGGATCCTAATCCTTTTCCTGGTTCATAGCCATTCCTCAACATCTACGATGCTACCATCATAGATATGTCTGAAAGACGGGGATGCAGAATTGATTTTCCTTCTTCCACTTAGACCACCTCAATCACCTCAAATGCTTGATATATGATGGATTCACATTCCTTGGCCTCGATACATGGAATGGACGGGTCTTTATAGACGGATCAATCGTCCTCCCCATGAACAACAATTTCTTGCATGTCATACTCGAATTTGACTATTTGATGTAGGGTGGATGGTACAGCTCTGGCTATATGGATCCACGGCATTCCCGGAAGAAAATTATAGGAAGTTTTCATATCCAACACTTGAAAGACAATGTTTAAATCAACCAGGATGATTGTCATGGTGAGTTATATTTCCCCAATAGTGTATCTTCGTGAACCATCAAAAGCTCTAATGCTGACATTACTACTTCGAATTCTGTTAACGTCAATGTTCAGCTGTTGTAGAGTAGAAAGAGGGCATACATCTACACTTGAGCCTCCATTAATCATGACTCCTTTTACATAATGCCCTCCACATTTGACCATAAGATGCAAATCTCTATTATGCCCAGCCCCTTCCTCAAGCAAATCATCATCGCTGAAAGTAATTCTATTTACTTCAAAGAATCTTTCAGCCATTTTTTCTAGCTGATTCACTGTTGTCTTTTTTGAGACATATGCCTCGTTCAAAGTTTTGATCAACACACGGCGATGCTTTTTCGAGTGCAAAAGCAGAGATAACAAAGATATCTGAGCAATGGTTTTTCTTAGTTGGTCAACGATTGAGTAGTCTTGCATTTTCATTTTCTTAAGGAATTCCTCCGCTTCTTTTTCTGCAATGGGTTCTTTCACTGGCAAGTGACTTTCCCTGGATTGCTTAGCTTTTCTCAATTCCTCTAGTGAGTAGCACCTTCTAGAGCAGGTCAAGCCCCTCATTTCATCTGTTTCTTCAACTATCTCTTTTCCTTTATATGTCACGATAGTCTTGTTATAATTCCAGAGAATTGCTTTTGTGTTTGTCACTAGGAGTTGTGCAATAGGTCGGATCACAACTGGCTCTGTTATATTTCTCAAACCATAATTTGGAACGATATTTTGAATTCCCCCAAGGATATAAAGTTTTGGCCCACCTAATTGAACCTCAACCTTTTTTGTGCTTCCAGGGACATAGAGAATCATTTTTTCAGAAGCTGCCAAGTTCAAAATGGAACTCGCCCCTTTCACAATCAACGGTGCCAATTGCGGCAGGCTTACTATCATTTTTGGTTCTTTCCCTGTCGTCATGACCCAATTTAACCTTCTGAAAGGTGTCGTGACGGCACCTAGTCTTTACGACTAGGTAAGCCTAATATTACGAAAAACTTAAAGAAAACTCAATAATAAAAGGGGTAAAACAACATACTGTAAATAACAATAGCAATATCGCTCGGCATATACAAAATAATCTTCCAATAACCCGGAATGTCACTAAGTCACAAGCCTCTATAATATATTGTAGCTCTATACAAAGTGTGAAGATACATAAAAAGACTCTAGACAAGGGAGTAGAAGGGGACTCTGAGGATTCTACGGACACGGTAGAAGTACCTTGAAGTCTCCTGAAAATCAGCAACACGTACTATCCTCGAGGCTGATAGCTCGTACCTGGATCTGCACACGAAAAACATGTGCAGGAAAGGGCATGTACACCAAAATGGTATCTAGTAAGTGCCAAGCCTAACCTCGGTCGAGTAGTGACGAGGTTAGGTTAAGGCCTTACCGGAGTTAAAATAATAAATTAAACAGTAAAAGATATAAGATATTTTATGATAAACAGTTAAAAAAAATTCTCGATAATTTAACAGTCAAGGGAGCCCTCGGCTCAGAACAAGGTAAACACAATGTGGAATCTCCCGGGATACCGTCTCATAGTTCCGAATGATTGTGCAGTACAGGGGGATCTCCCGGAATATGTCCGTAGTCCCAAAGTAAATATGCAGTGATGGGGGATCTCCCGGAATACGTCTGTAGTCCCAAAACAAATATGCAGTGCTGGGGGATCTCCAGGAATACGCCCATAATCCCAATTTAAATATGCAGCGCCAAGATACGATGACAGGTATAGAATCGAACCATACAGTTTACACTAATCATAGATAAGGAAAAAATGGATCTAACTAAGCATGACGCACAAGTCAAGTAGGCAGTTAAAACACTTAAGCATGCTTTTCTAATCTAAGCTAAACAATTAAACATATTAGTGCAATTTAATAAGAGAAAATAATTTATGATTTAAGAAGGAAAAACAGTGTTTTTGCTATAACAGCTTGTGTACGTACTTGTCACCTCACGTACACGGAGCCCACACATTAATTAATATCAAATATCCTAAGGGGAAAGTCCCCAACACAAGGTTAGGCAAGCCACTTACCTACCGCTCAAATCAACTCGATATCACGTTCTTGCCACGAGTATCCGACTCCAAATGGCCCGAATCTATTCAAATTAATTGCATAATGTAAATATAACTATAAGTAACTAATTTAACTAATTAATTCGAAGCTAAAACGCGAAATTAGGAAAATCGCCCAAAAAGTCTCTCTGGGCCCACATCTCGGAATCGGGTAAAAATCACAAATTACGAACACCCATTTACTCACAAGTCTAACCATACCAAATTTACTCAAATCCGATACCAAATTCTCGATCAAAATCCCAAAATTCGGCCTAGGAACTTTTCTCAAATTTTCTGTAATTTTTCACCCCAAATCCGAAATTAGATGATAAAATTAAGCATAGATTAGCGGAAATTAATCAAAACTAAGTAAGAATCACTTACCCTAAACACCAACGTGAAAATCCCTCCAAAGAACGCCTAATCCCGAGCTCTCAAGTCCAAATGGTGAAAAATGACATAAACCCTCGATTTCGAACATTTTAAATCTGTCTAACTAAGGCGACAATTGAAATGGAATTAGGCTGTTTGTTAAATACCCAATTTAAATTAATTAAAATAATTTACAAAATAGCTAATAATTAAAAAAAATGAATTTCATGCATAGAAAATAGTTTGAAATGATTACTTAGTATTTTAAAAGTACAAATGATTAATTTCTGGTAGAAAATAGTGCAAAATTACATGCTTAGGCTATAATTGCAAAGTTATTGCAATTATAGCCAAAAGATGCCAATTTGATTAATTATGAAATAATTGGGTCTAATTAGGACCATAAAAAATAAATTAAATCAAAAGATCTTTTGAAATAATTTGTGATGTAATTTTATAATTATTTATTAGAAATAAATACTGGACAAATTAATAGAAATGTAGGAAAATAATGAAAAAATACCAATTGCTATTAATGCATGACTTTGAAGGAATATATGCAATTAAAAAAAATATTTTTTTGGGAAAAATTGGTATCAACACACTAAGAATTTAATCTTCAATGGTCTTCTTGCTTAAGTTGATATCATCAATGGTCTGCATCTCTTGGCCTCAACTCTCTCCCCAAGGTCTCGTACAAATTTTGAAACACCGCTGGCAACTGTGGGACGAGGGCACGTGCATGTTGACCAACTTTCTCATTGTTTAGATGGTGATGATCATCATGAATATATGTTATTTTTTCTGCCAATCGAAGTACTTGCTCTCTGGCTTGCCCCATATTCACGTGACAATTCTGCAACCACATTTGAGTAGTGTTGAGGGCGTTCCCATATGAACCTCTTGTTCCTTATATTGTTCAACACGACGGTTTATCACACCTCTCTCAATCGTCCACTGACGTTTCTCTGCCTCAAAATCTGCTTGCTGATGACCCCTCTTCTGCCTTTTTATTTCTTCTAATTGTTCATGAAGATGACCCTTTGAGCGTATCCAGTAAGCCCTTTCTCTTTCAAACTGCTCTTTATGCTGATCAAACTCCAGTTGTTGCTGGTGCGCATCCTCTTCAATGATACTCAAGTTTTATTGCAACTCATGTATTTCAGCATTTTTGCTCGCCTCAACTCTTCTGACTAAACCAATTGTGTTTGCCAGTTCTTCTTCTAAGTGGGATGCCTCATTTTTAGCATGCTTTAGAACTCTATACGTGACCCCCAAGGCAAATTGATAATCTTTCTCAATATTTAAGCGAATCTGACTGACTCCCGCTTGTTGTTGGGTTATGGTCATCCGAGCATGCTCCAATTCCTTTTTTAGCCTTTCTATAGTTTTCTTTGATCATTTGTCCTCATGTCAGATCCCTCTGGCCTATCTCTAAACGACGAAGGATCATGAAACCATGTAATATATTCATGGATCACCTATCCACGATCTTGGTCTTCAACCATTTCATTCAACTCTGAGACCTTACTTGCATACCAAATTTTTATAATTTCTTCTTCGTCATGAGGCTGATCTTTACCAAAATCATAACAGAACTTGCTCATATCTCGTGATGGTAGCACCTCTTGTAGTCGTGCAAATTGGTGCCTTACCCGAAGTGGAGAATGTGGTTTAACACCATCCAATCCTATGAGTACCAAATAAGAATGGTACGCAAACTCACAAATGACCTCTTTAGAGGAAAATCAATCGTAGTTCCATGTGATCTGTTTGGCGGACAAAGTAAGAAGTAGTTCTTTCCAGGCGTCAATCCCTTTTGGTAAGTCACATTCGTCAATTCTTTTCTTCTTTTATGGTGATCATAAGTGTTGATACCCAATTTTTTCTCAAATTATCTTTTAATTTGCATTTACACCTTCAAAATCAGGCTTTCATAGCAATTGGTATTTTTCTATAATTTTCCCATATTTTTGTTAATTTATTTCTAATAATCAATTACAAAATTACATTACAAATGATTTCAAAAATATTTCTTAACTTAATGTATTATTTTTGGTCCTATTAAAACAAATTTACTTCACAATTAGCCAAATTGGCACTCCTTGGTCGTAGTTGCAATAATAGCCTAATCATGTGTTTTATGCTAATTTTTTCTAGTAATTTATATTTTTTAATCATTTTAATTTAATTTACTAAGCATCGATTTCATCTTTACAATTATCAGCTATTTTATAAATTATTTTTATTAATTTTAGTTGGGTATTTAACAATTAGCCCTTTTTATTTAAATTCTAGCCTACATCAATCTTGGTCCCTAACCCAATTAAACTAGCCTAGACCCTCCAATCCCAATACAATATACTACCCGGCCCAACCCCAAACCAATCTGAGTCGTTGATCAAATTAGATCAACGACGCAGATTTTTGTTACCATAATTAAACCTACCTAACCCCCCTGACCCCCTCTCATTCTCATCGTCTCTCATCTATCTACTCCCTCTCTCTCTCTCTCTCTCTCTAGTCTCTTCTATAGACTTCCTGTCTCTTCATGTTCCGGTGGATCTCTTCATCTTCTACGACCATCCCTTCGCCGGAGACCTTGAAACCTTCACCACCCTCCTGCCTCCTGTGGTTCCCTCACGTCGGTGTTTTCCATCTCTAAGGTCTTCAAGAGACCTGGGTTGAATCCTCCTACCCCCTGGGCCTTGCTCACCATTATCCGGCCACCTCCGGGAGTTCGAGTAAGATCTATAACTTCTGGGTTTAAACCAGTAACATTTTTTGAGGTTTCTCTCGTCTTTCTGGGTTCTCTTTGAAACCCTAATGCTTAAACTCCCCGATTATTTTAGATCTATGATAGATCTTTGTATATTTTAAGCTATTTTGATGTTTTCTCAAAGATTTTCAGATGTTCTCTCAAAACGACTCTTTGTTTTCAACTAGGGTTTCATGAACCCTTCTTTAAATGGTTTTCCTACGATTTTTTCAGTATTCTCCTAAAATTTCTACTTGTTTAGCGATTTATTGGAGTCTCTCTTTACCTATGTTGAAAACCCTAATTTCTAGTCCTAAACCCTAGTCCCTGATTTTGTCTGTGAAGATATTACTTGCATATGTGTCTATGTTTCATGAGCTTTGTGATTCGTTGATGCTTTACCCTATAGTGTTCATATATGTCTTTGATTTTCTTGCTTCTTCTGCTTACATCCATGTTTACCCTGTGATACATATGAATCCCTAAGTTCGTATGGTTTTACTCCACTATGATTACTAGGGTTTAAGATTTCTTGAACATTGTTTATTTAATTCGTGTTATTTTCCTTTAGTTAATATTGTCCTTGTTTGAGTCATTGATTCCCTGGGATTGGTCTCCTTCACTGATCTCCTAGGGTAATACATTACTGATTTTTATCCATGAGTTATTCACTTGTCTTATTTGATTAATTCTACTGTCTAATTGATTCTTAATTAGATTTTCTGAACCTAGGCTAATTACTTGTTCTATATGCTGAAATTATGTTTCCTGTGTGTGGTATTCCAGTCATACGTGATACATTTCCCTAATTGATGCTAATTTCCAGTAATCTGAACCTCACTTGAGGGTTTCATGTTGATTTCCATCCTTTCCTACCTTATTTTTCGTAGTTAATTACGTTGTCAAGCTGATTCTTAAACATTCCTTAATTAGAGTTTGTTGAAGCTAGACTCTATTATATGTTGTATATTTGTGCTATGCTAAATTGTTTCCTTATATGTTAATTCAGACTCATATGGTTTCATTCCTTATTTGGCATTGCTTATTACCGTTTGAATCTTAAACTCCTTGATTAAAGGAAATCATCGCAACTGACCTGCTTTTAATTGGTATATTTCTATAATTATTATTGAATTATTATTTTTTACCTTATTCCTTCTGCCTGTTTTAAAACTATAAGTATCCTACTCTCTCATTAACAAAGATACGAACACTGGGGTTCAAAAACTATCTCTTACACTAAAAGAATCTCTGCTCTCTCCCTCTCCCTCTCTCTCTCTTGTGCTATTTGCTACTGTCTAATTGTTAGTCGGCTGCAAGCCAAGGCAAACCATTGTGCTCTCTCTCTCTTTTCATTATGCTTGCTCTCCTCTTCACTGTTATGTCCTAGTTTAAATTCAAAGCTCCAACAACAATATGATTCTCTATTTGTTTCAACTCTTACTTTTTCTGGTTTGCTTCTATTTGTGGTTCTTTTCGAACCCTGTAATTAAAATACATCACTAGCATGCTATTATGTCTTCCCTTTCCTTTGAACTAGTATACCCCTTTATGTGTGTTTCTGAGCATGACCTACCAACTATTTCCTACTTGTTGTATATTTACCCCAAATCCCTATCACCCCTCTATGTGGTTCTTCATGTCTGCTTTTGTGACTATGCCAGTATCGGCAGTTTCCGAGCATGTTTAAACCAATCCTATATCTTTGCTGGATTATTGTGTTTGCAGCTAAATGTTCTATGTGTCCCCACCCCCAGTGTCCTTGATTGTCGTGGCTGAACCTTCCTTGGTTTTGTGTGTTTTGGCTATGTATGAACTCATTTTTTTATGTTGTGTTTAGACTATTGCTTATTACTATACTCTCTTTTCAAAACATGTTTTACGAAACAGACTCTCTCGTTTATGAAATGTTTCAACTAAATCTCTTTCAAAACCTTTTCAAAACTCATCCCTTGCATTTCACTTGATTCCTAGACCTTTAAGTTTTGCCCCCTCAGTGTGAGCACTGCTTTGGGACCTTGAGTTCCCTCTGAACTCTGACACACTGAGGCTGGTATTTCCACTCTGCACATGCTCTATCTTGGCTATGAAATCTGGGTGTGAGCATTGCCCGGGAGCCCTTGAGGTCCTTAGGGAACTTTGACACACCCGGACTATGAAAAGGCTATGAATACCATATGGCATAAGGTTTGGAGGATTTGGGCCTGAGTGAAGGCTCCCTATAGAATAACTTCTTATTTTCTACTTTGTTTATGCAATTCATAATTCATGGCTTGTAATAATTTGTAAACAACTCATGGGGGCTGGATAGTGAAATCGGAGGGGTAACTACGCATGTGTAGTTATTACAAGGGTAGGAACCATGTTTTAAACTTTTATTTCTTATTTGCGCAATAGAAATCATGTGTAGGTTCACATCCATGCATTAAAAATCCTGTTCTTTAGGTCCCATGTACACTATTTCAACATCTTTTTTCAGTACTATCATTCATCACTTAGAAAAATCAGTGATAGGGTAAATAACGTTAATAATTGGTATCTTCTGCAATCATGTTTCATATTGCTATGCGCACTTAGAAATCCTGTCCCTAGGATAACATTAACAAGTTGTACTCTTGCTATTCCTGAAACAGTGAATAATGTTGTGATTCTATGTGCATTTAGAAATCCTGTTTAGGTTATTATGCATCATGCTGCATTAAACATCATGCTATAGGATCGTACTCAATTAACTGAACTTAGTCTAAATACAGATATCTAAAACAGTCCCCTGTTCTAAACAACTGGTAATTAGTCCTTGCACATCTTCAACACCTAGAATTGCATGTTATTAGCTCCAAACAACTTAGAGTCATTAACAAATCTAAATAATTATTGCATGTTATCCTAAACCTAGGCAAGCCTTAGGTAATCAACTTAAAAAATAAAATCAGAACTGTCCTTTGTGATTAGTGTTCAACTGTCAGCAGCTTAAAACCAGTAGGCAAGTCTGATTAAGACTTCCTCTCTGAGTTATGCAATAAATCTGTCTTTGCTATTATCACTTAGACACCATGCGTAGTGTCACGACCCAAAATCCTTAAGGTCGTGATGGCGTCGGACATCAAGGTCAGACAAGCCAAAACATTAATTGCTTGAAATAACTTTCTGTTTTAAAACATTTATGAAAACACTTCCTTTCACTTCATTACATAATAACCAAGTAAAAGTCTGTTAATTAAAACAATGGTTTAAATATTACAGTTAAGCAACTATGTCCCAATATATATCCCAGAACACGGTGTCACAAGTACATGAGCTATTTCTAAGAATTCAACAATCATTACAAGCATGTCCGAAATACAACTGGACAAGGAAATTTAAATGAAATAGATACAGTACGAAGGAGACTCTGTCAGCTGCGGATCGCCTCCGGATGATGCAGCTCGCCCAAGTCTCTGAATCCTCTACATTGCTATGAAGGTACCTGTGCAATAAAATGCACGGCAAGTGTAGCATGAGTACAAAAATAACGTGTACTCGGTAAGTCGCCCGCCTAACCTCAGAGAGGTAGTAACGAGAGGTCGAATTAGACACTCACTAGGGTCCAACAATATAATATATGACAGAATATGATGAAATACGGTAGACATGTAAGACAGTAAGCAGCGAATACGTATCAAGTACATAAATCTAGGTAACTACAGAGAATAAACAACAAAGTACACTTTTCTTTTTCCCAAATACATGTCAAGCCAATATCAATAAAATAGTACCAAATAGTCATGCGCACACAAGGATAAGACAATCGGCCGGAGTCGAAGGAATATCTAATCACTGAATAGGCGTAAAGCTTCCCCCNTTTACCATAAAGCTTCCTTCGATCGCGAATAATACCTACAATTCGAGTGCTGACACACTTATACTGAATATTATAAAGCTTCCCCCGCTCACGAATCATACCTGCGACTCGGGTGCTGATACATTTCCACACATTTAATCCGTATTTTATTAAGAAAACAGTTTTATCAGGAAAGTGGTAAAATCCTTATTAAAAGAAACATGAAATATAGGTTTTTGAAACTCATTTGTCAAGTTTAGTGATATTCCACGATACAACCTAGTCCAGGTACACAAATATCCATAGAGAGATAAATTCTCTTTTTGGAAGATTAACAAGATGAACTCTAGTTTTCTTTTAGATATTCAATTACATCTTCGATTATATTAGCAGTTTAATATTACAGGCAGGATTACAGGTATAACATGTAAGGCATGCTAGTGGGTCCTAGACTACCCGAACATGGCATAATAGTAGCTACGCACGGACTCCCGTCACCTCGTGCCTACGTAGCCCCCGAATATAATAACATGTATTGAATTAATTCACCTAGGGGGGACGATCCCCCCTCACAAAGTTAGAAAGGAGACTTACCTCGCTCCGAAATTCCCACACCGGCTTCCAAGCCCCTCCGATGACTCCAACGGACGCACAACTCTCCGAAACTACCACATAATGGCAAAGCAATGAAAATTCATCCTAATACTCACAACAAATTCAGATTATATACTTTCCCAACCCCACTCGGAGAAAAGACCAACATGTCCTCGGGCCCACGTTCCTGGAAATCCGAAATTCTCGAAGATACATTCTACCCATAGTGCTACTAGTTCAATCATGCAATTTACTCTACATTCCATACTCAAATTCGTGGCTAAATTTCAAATTTACATTTTCTAGGTTTTTCTTCAAAAACCCCCAATTTTTCCCACAATTTCCCATATCAAATTTATGTAATGATCTTGTATTTAACTTGGAAATGAGAAGGAATCACTTACCTCTTGATGCTTGGAGAAAATATGCCTTCGAAATCCTCCAAAATCGTCCCAACCAAATGAAAAATGTGAGAGAAATGGCACAAACCCGACTTTAAAACAATCTTCCCAGGCCTCTTTCGCACCTTCAATCCAATGGCCGCTCCTACAGCTCCGCACCTTCGGAAATTCCATTGCAGGTGCGGCTCTGACTTGACCCAGCAAATTCCCGCTCCTGCGATCCCCTCTTCACACCTGCGATTCCGTAGGTGCGACCAATCTTCCGCACTTGCAGCCTCCTCAGCTCCAGCCCCAATCTCGCGCCTGCGGCGCCCCTAGCCGCACCTGCGGTCCAAGCCTCACAGGTGCGATTACACCAGATGACAGCAACATTCAGCCTTCTCCAATTTCAAATATTGATCCGCCAGTCACCCGGAATCCACTCGGGGCCCCCGAGACCCCGTCCAATCACACCAACCTGTCCCAAAACATGACACGAACTTGCTCGTGCCCTCAAATCACATCAATCAACGCCGAAATCACGAATTGCACTCAAATCCAATTCTTTAAGAACTTAGAATTTCAAACTTCTACATCCGACGCTGAAACATATCAAGTCACACCCGATTGACCTCAAATTTTGCACACAAGTCATATTCAACATTACGGACCTGAAATCCAACTTCCGGAATGGCATTCCGACCTCGATATCAAAACTTCCACTTCTGGTCGGATTTCTCAAAACCTTCAAATTTCTATCTTTAGCCAAATGACTTCAAAATGACCTACGGACATCCAAATTCACTTCCGATCGCGCTCCCAACTCCAGAATCACCATACGAAGCTACGCCCAGACTCGGAATCCCAAACGGACAAAAACCTAACTGATATGCACTTCAAACCCAAATTTATGGAATCCTTCTAAAATGCTAACTTCCACTATATACGCCGAAGCGCTCCCGAGTTATCCAAACCCCGAGCCGGACATACACCCAAGTCCCAAATCATCATACGAACCTGCTGGAACCTTTTAATCCTGATTCGGAGGTCGTTTACTCAAAATTCCAATCTTAGTTGATTTCTCCAACTTAAGGCTTCTAAAATGAGAATTTTCTTTCCAAATAAATTCTAAGCTTCCTGGAATTCAATTCCGACCACGCTCACAGGTCATAATACCTGAAACGAAGCTGCTCACGACTTCAAACCACTGAACGACGCGCTAGAGCTCAAAACGAACGATCGGGTCGTTACATTCTCCCCCACTTAAACCGACATTCATCCTCGAACGTGCTAAGAACTGCTCTGGAGTTATCTGAAATCACTGTTTAACATTTCGAGCACCTGCCCGTGCTACCACAACCTAGTCGAGCACAATAGCTTGATCAAATCTGGAGATTTCTTCTTTATCCATATAATAAGCTCAGAATTCATTCAAACACCTGAAATTTTCTCTAGCCAGGCCTAGTTCCAATATATAAGCACTGCATCAACTAGCACACGATATACCAGATCATAATTGCATACCCTTGTTGAATCGGCACCATGCACCGCATAACTCATCATCTGACCACAATGACGCTCCCTGAACCTTAATAGCCAAGGTCCACAAATCTGATGCTCCCAATGCACATCATAACAAATATACATACACCCTGCTATAATGTTGACGATACCACCACAACGGAGGAAATGTGCAGAAATTCATACTCAACTGCAGAGTTAACAAATCCTTGAATACCTCATCTTGACTAGAATCATCACTTCATTATAATAATGGTATTTTCTCTTTAATATACACTTCACATAACCTCATCGCACTGATCCCTGATCCGATAATCTTGTCTCACCCAGTATGAACCGCTCAAACAACGAATCACCCCAATCATGACCACAGCTTCACATGATACCACATTGCGCCAATAGGCCATAACTCGAACATGATAATAAGAAACGACTCAGGAAGGAACTATTCGACTCACGCAACTAATATGAATTCTTATCAGAAAATAGGAAGTAAAACATAAGAAAATAAATATAGGAACCTTACTCATCATCACACTGTTGCGGCGTGCAACCCGATCCGAATAACATACCCGTGGCGATGTGCCACCCGATCCACACATAAAATTTTACTTAAGAAGATGTATATACGGAGCTGATTTGCTCACTCTTACAATTTACTGAATATCGATCATAAGCATGCTAAGTGCATAATGCCATCCTGGGGAGACTGATAAAGCCATATGCTTACAAAACTCAAGCACAACTGAGGTGCGATATATATATACTCTGGATCTCAAGAGCCATCCTGCTCACATAACACCATCACTACGCGGGACCTCAACACATAAGAAATTATCAAGCCTTTCACAACTCACACAGAACATTCATAAGACCACATGAATTTGACGAAGACGAAACAACACCCGTTGTTCTAATACCTTTCCAGGAAAAGGTGCTCTACTGAAAGAAACATGCCTGGCTCATACGGATCCCATAATCATATTTAAATCTATCCACAAACATCGAGCCACCTTGCTCGCACCAACTAAGCTAATAGCTTTACCTAGGTCCATATTAACCTACATTCTCTCATAATACACGAGAAGAACCATCATCACCGGGACAACCACCCCATAATCCATAATTAACTAAACCGAACGCCCTCCAGGCGTAAATTCTCAATTACACAATATTGCATTTCTTTATACTCAGTCCAAATCTGAAATCCATCAAGTGACTACATGTCACACTTTATACAATATTTTCACGGTCATGCTTCCACGACCTTCCACCCCATCCATAACACCGACCACACTAAGGTCGCAAAACACATAGAGAATCCATGACCAGGGTACAAAGCCTCCTTCACCGAATATCAATCTTAGGTGACACTGAAGATAACACCAGCTTACTCTGAACTTTCAAATCACTTGTCTTGCTCTTCCGAGCTCATGACATCCTTATAAACATTGGACCTAAATCTCGATCCTTACTCCCAATTACATACTGCTTCCCGCACCTAACATACTAACATGAGGTAGTGCAAGAATTCCATCATAACTTCCGAACTACCAATAGGGTGAACACTTCATCATATAGAAACTATTTACTTGACTCAATTCAAGAGTACCATCTCAACACACGAGTGAATTTCCATTATCAGCCAATCATGCAAATCCTTAAGTAGTAGTCTATACCACCATAACCCTTCCAGGTTCCGCCTACACCTGACAAGCTGTAGCACTCAAATGCTCCCACATGAGATCCGTTACGACGGCCGACAAGCCCCGCACACCGGCACAAACCACATGCATAACTAAATCACATCAAAGGAACCGATCACTGCCGCAAATGTGCCATTTCAACCATGGCTAATCAATCTATATTCTTTTAATCATCTTCAATTGCCTCAGGAATAATAACAACTTCCTTCAATCCATAGCAAACTCAACCCTCACTCATCCCGAGTGACCTTGATCCACGAGAATATGCTGCCCAAATCCCATAACCCATCTCATACCCTTCTGATAACTTTTTCTTCAACCCGGAATCTATTTCTCTCACTCCTCCAATATTATCCTACATGTTGAAACATATCATAGAACATTCCAACCATCATCCTTTTTCTCAGAGGTTACTCTGCAAAAGCTCCATTCTCGATCATACTGCTGCTTGAAATCCTTAAACGCCTAATTCTTAACTTTTGAACTCACTAGGACCGTTATTGAGAGTCATCCACTCCGAGTGGCCCGAATACAGGAACACCCTTTTCAATGAAACACGTGACTGAGTCACTAACCTTACAACTCGCCCCTGCCTTAAGCATAAGTTCGGAATATTCCAAGCCCAACCCTGGCCCGACAGGGCCAACTTTTGCACATATTCATCAAATCCCACGCACAATTACCATCTTACTCCTTTCCCTTAGCTGAAATAACTTTCCAACACACCGATAATCTGCGACAGTATGCGAAGACAACCCTACGACCCAACTGTAGATGGTGGGACTCCCCCACTTAGCTCGAAGCTACTCTTTGCACCACTCTAGACCCCGCCGAGATCCTTTCTCCTTTGATAATATGATCTTGCTCAACCCATCCGTCCAATTCTTCCAAATTCTCTTGTTAGCGCTCCCTAAATACTCAGATCCTCTAGCATCCTTCACGCATTCTACCTCCTACCGACTAGCCACTAGAACTCCTCATCGAGACCTGCCAAACCCGCCATCGCTAACCTATTCACGGAAGACAACCTACCTGTGGAAATCACCCGGGGACACCTCCCAACGACACTGAAATGCACGCTCCCTGCGACTTCAATACACCATCCTACGCCCTGCTTCATTTACCGGTGTACTAGTTTGTCCGCTCCTCATGGACATCCATTAAATGCACAGCAATATCCTCAAATTCTAAGTTATGCTGACGTTCCCCCACTTTGCAACTACTAGACTTCCGCTTCTTACACCTGGCCTCCTAGAAATGGAACCACCGCCTAGCCTCACTCCAGGATCATTCTTTGTAGCTCCCAAACCAGCAGATCATCACGACTTCAAGCTCTCCGAAGATCATCTCTTCCCTAGCTGCCTCCATTCCCAACCTCTATACGGCGCTGAACCACCGCATCTCACGATCTCTGCCAACCGAATTCTTCAATGCTTCCTCTCAATACTCTGACCCCATGTAACCGAAGAACCCATAACACCGACAAATTAACACATTCTATTTGATAAATGACAACGATGAAACGTCACAGGTGCATATCCCATCTCACCTGAAGACACCAAGTCTTACTACCTTATCAACCCCAACTGGACCATTCATAACCCAAATGCCCTTCCTCTGCCTGCGCAAAAGCACTGAAATCTCGAAATCATACTCTGAGAAGACCTCCCTTCAAACCATTCATCTCCCCCAACATACGTGCAAACATTCTATCATCATATCGATACCGTGCGACAATCAATTGAAAACATCATCACTACCCGAGCATAGCCTTAAGGCTCCCAGAAACACAGCTACTGAGACGAAATAACATATTACCCTTTTGCAGGGCCATAACAACATCCACGACCAATTACACATGGACGCATCTCGGATTACATTTGTAGCACCATTTCCATTCTTCAAATTTCTGATCCATAGCAAGCACTTCGCTACGGGTAAGATTGAGTAGGAATAAATATAGGCATAAGCCTCAAAGGAATCAAATCGAGCGATGAGGAATCAAGAAGGGAAGTACTCCTAACAGCCCTGTAGCCTCTCGAAGATAAGTACAGACATCTCCGTACAGATCTGCAAGACTCTACTAGACTTGCTCATGACTTGTGAGACCTAAGGGAACCTAGCGCTCTGACACCATGTTGTCACGACCCAAAATCCCTAAGGTCATGATGGCGTCGGGCATCAAGGTCAGGCAAGCCAAAACATTAATTACTTGAAATAACTTTCCATTTTAAAACATTTATGAAAACACTTCCTTTCACTTTATTACATATAACCAAATAAAAGTCTGTTAATTGAACAATGGTTTAAAGATTACACTTAAGCAATTATGTCCCAATACATATCCCAGAACCCGGTGTCATAAGTACATGAGAAATTTCTAAGAATTCAACAATCATTACAAGCTTGTCCGAAATACAACCGGACAAGGAAATTTAAATAAAATAGATACAATATGAAGGAGTCTTTATCAGCTGCGGATCGCCTCCGGATGATGCAGCTCGCCCAGGTCTCCGAATCCTCCACATTGCTATGAAGGTACCTGTGCAATAAAATGCACAGCAAGTGTAGCATGAGTACAAAAACAACGTGTACTCAGTAAGTCGCCCGCCTAACCTCAAAGAGGTAGTGACGAGAGGTCGAATTAGACACTCACTAGGGTCCAACAATATAATACATGACAGAATATGATGAAATACAGTAGACATGTAAGACAATGACCAACGAATACGTATCAAGTACAGAAATCCAGGTAACTACTGAAAATAAAATACAAAGTACTCTTTCCTTTTTCCCAAATACATGTCAAGCCAATATCAATAAAACAGTACTAAATAGTCATGCGCACACAAGGATAAGACAACCGGCCGGAGTCGAAGGAATATCTAATCACTGAAGAGGTGTAAAACTTCCCCCGCTCGCGAATCATACCTGCGACTCGGGTGCTGACACATTTATACCAAATTACCATAAATCTTCCCTCGATCGCGAATCACACCTGCGATTCGAATGCTGACATACTTATACTGAATATTACTCGCGAATCATACCTGCGACTCGGGTGCTGACACATTTATACCAATTTACCATAAAGTTTCCCTCGATCGCGAATCATACCTGCGATTCGAGTGCTGACACACTTATACTGAATATTATAAAGCTTCCCCCGCTCGCGAATCATACTTGCGACTCGGGTGCTGACAATTTCCACATATTTAATCCGTATCAAGAAAACAATTTTCTAAGGAAAGTGGTAAAATCCTTATTAAAAGAAACATGAAATATAGGTTTTTGAAACTCATTTATCAAGTTTAGTGATATTCCACGATACAACCTAGTCCATGTACACAAATATCCATAGAGAGATAAATTCTCTTTTTGGAAGATTAACAAGATGAACTCTAGTTTTCTTTTAGATATTCATTTACGTCTTCGATTATATTAGTAGTTTAATATTACAGGCAGGATTACAGGTATAACACGTAATGCATGCTAGTGGGTCCTAGACTACCCGGACATGGTATAATAGTAGCTACACACGGACTCCCATCACCTCGTGCGTATGTAGCCCCCGAAGATAATAGCATGTATTGAATTAATTTACCTAGGGGGGCGATCCCTCCCTCACAAAGTTAAAAAGGAGACTTACCTCGCTCCAAAATTCCCACACCGGCTTCCAAGCCCTTCCGATGACTCCAACGGACGCACAACGCTCCGAAACTACCACATAATGGCAAAGCAATGAAAATTCATCCTAATACTCACAACAAATTTGGATTATATACTTTCCCAACCCCGCTCGGAGAAAAGATCAAAATGCCCTCGGGCCCACGTGCCCGAAAATCCGAAATTCTCGAAGATACATTCTACCCACAGCCCTACTAGTTTAATCATGCAATTTACTCTACATTCCATACTCAAATTCGTGGCTAAATTCCAAATTTACATTTTCTAGGTTTTTCTTCAAAACCTCAATTTTCCCACAATTTCCCATATCAAAGTTATGTAATGATCTTCTATTTAACTTGGAAATGAGAAGGAATCACTTACCTCTTGATGCTTGGTGAAAATCTCCCTTTGAAATCCTCCAAAATCGTCCCAACCAAATGAAAAATGTGAGAGAAATGGCACAAACCCGACTTTAAAACATTCTGCCCAGGCCTCTTTCGCACCTGCGATCCAATGGTTGCTCCTGCCGCTTCGCACCTTCGAAAATTCCATCGCAGGTGCGGCTCTGACTTGACCCAGCAAATTCCCGCTCCTGCGATCCCCTCTTCACACTTGCAACCTTCTCAGCTCCAGCCCCAATCTCGCGCATGCGGCGCCCTTAGCCGCACCTGCGGTCCAAGCCTCACAGGTGCGATTACACCATATGACAGCAATCTTCAGCCTTCTCTAACTTCAAATATTGATCCGTCAATCACCCGGAATCTAGTCGGGGCCCCCGAGACCCCGTCCAATCACACCAACTTGTCCCAAAACATGATATGGACTTGTTCGAGCCCTCAAATCACATCAAACAACGCTGAAATCACGAATCGCACTCAAATCCAATTCTTTAAGAATGTAGAATTTCAAACTTCTACATCTGACGCCGAAACCTATCAAATCACACCCGATTGACCTCAAATTTTGCACATAAGTCATATTCAACATTAGCGACATGCTCCAACTTCCGAAATCGCATTCCGACCTCGATATCAAAACTTCCACTTCCGGTCGGATTTCTCAAAAACCTTCAAATTTCTATCTTTATCCAAATGACTTCAAAATGACCTACGGACATCCAAATTCACTTCCGATCGCGCTCCCAACTCCAGAATCACCATACAAAGCTATGCCCAAACTCGGAATCCCAAACGGACATCAACCTCACTTATATTCACTTCAAACCCAAATTCATAAAATCCTTCTAAAATGTTAACTTCCACAATATACGCTGAAATGCTCCCGGGTTATCCAAACCCCGAGCCGGACATACACCCAAGTCTGAAATCATCATACGAACCTGGTGGAACCTTCAAATCCTGATTCGGAGGTCGTTTACTCAAAATTCCAATCTTAGTTGATTTCTCCAACTTAAGGCTTCTGAAATGAGAATTTTCTTTCCAAATCAATTCTAAACTTCATGGAATTCAATTCCGACCACGCCCACGTGTCATAATACCTGAAACGAAGTTGCTCACGACTTTAAACCATCGAACGACGTGCTAGAGCTCAAAACAACCGGTCGGGTCGTTACACATAGGATCTGAATCTAGACCTTAATTGTGTATGAGACATGTTGTTTACGTGCACTGTTTGTGGAGGTATTTGAGCCCTTTCTTGTTTATGTGCTAGCCCCTTTATCTACAGTTCTACTTGTTCAATATATGTCGTCTTAGCATTTTCACCTTTAAAACCTGAGGGTATGCCTAGCACCTCCTTTAGAATAGGAGTCCTAATTTCCTCCAGGACTGATAGGAAGGAACGGGTAACAACATGCAATAGAGGTCGAGACCAACACTCGATTTATTTTCTTTCATGGGGGTGGTAAAGGGTAGAATATGGATATGATGACCGGTGCGCTAATACCACGTGTAGCCCCTCTTCGAGGAATGATTACCGGGTATTGCATTGATGTGATCCATATTATTATAAACCTAGGATACCTTTTACATGCTTAGATTGTAATCCTTTCAAAAGCTAATCTTCTTTACTGTTTTCAAACATCTGCATGCTTAAGACTTAAATCCCCTCTTATTTAAGCCTTTATTTGTTTATTTGCTAAGTCGTACAAATTCACAGAAACCATTTGGCCGGGAACCACACTTATGGATCCTGAGGGGCGCCTAACACCTTCCCTTAGGATAATTTCAAGCCCTTACCCAATCTCTGGTTAGTAACGTATTTGTAATTGAACCCTTTAGGTGCCCTAACGCACCGTTAAAATTGTTAGGTGACGACTCTTCAAAACATGCAAACCCCTTTCCCAAAAGGAACAAGTTGTCTCAACCAATGTCATAAACCCCTTTCAACCGGGGCCCGAAAGGAGCGCTCGGGGAAAAGGGGGGCGCGACAATAAGTATTATTGGGTCATAGCTCCTTAAAATTAGTGATCGTAGGATGATGACAAAAATGCTCCAAAAACTATAGCTGTAACAAAATGTTGCAGCCATCAAAGTTTCGCGCGCCCAATTTACATTTAGTTAAAGCACGAAAAATGCAAGAAATAATAATAGGGACCAAAGTATAATCATCCCCTTCTGAAGTCAGAGCCTCAACTCCACCTGCCAAGCGGATGTCAATGCGTCCTTCCCTTTCCGGAAAAACTACACGCCCCAAAAGCAACCATAAATGCAAACCTTCTGTGAACATTCCATGTTTTCTTATTTTCCTTTGATTTCAATTTTCCCACATTCCTTTCAAAATTGCATTATAGGCCATACAAGTGAAATAGAAATCCAACTTAACTCACTTGCCTCCTAAACCTTCATATTATCCGTAATTAGGGGTGTTCATGGTTCGGTTTGGGTCGGTTTTTTCCAAAAAAGAAATCAAATCAAGTAACTCGATTTTTTAAATATTGGAACCAATCCAGACCAATTAAGTCGGTTTTTATCGATTAGATTTTGTCGGTTTTTGTCGATTTTTTTATTTTATCGGTTTTTTCCTTAAATATGGGACATACACTACCAAACGCATATTCCGACGACTATATTTCAACATAACACTATCAAATCAATTGCTCTTTGAGAAATTTATCATTTTGATGATAATTAAATAAAATAGTGATGCATAATTTAATTACTCAATTAAAAATCGATTTATTTTTAGCATGAAATAATTTTTTCTATACTTAACGAAAGAAAATTACTAATCAAACTAGAATGTAAAGGCAAGGAATTAGATTATTAAATAGCAAAGAACTAGACTAAAAATATAAATGACTAATATATACCATAAAATTTTAGAAATTTTATATAAAAAATATACATATATATAGGCGTAATAATAAATTTGAATAGCTACTTTTATAGTCAGTTTGGTTCGATTTTTTTCGGTTATTTTTTGATTGAAACCAAAACCAAAACCAAACCAAATTTGATTGGTTTTTAAAATTCAAAATCAAAACCAAACCAAACCTAAAATGTATCGATTTTTTTGATTGGTTTGGTTCGATTTTTCGGATTTTTATGAACACCCATATCCGTAATTTATGTTCAGGAGCTTCAGAAATTTACCCTCATTCATATTTTTTGGTATTATGGGCCTTTGGCGGCAAAGATTGCAGCCCCACCCCTGAAAATGGGCGATTTCCTCCAAGATGGGAGTCATTTCACAGTCGGTAAAATGGAACACATTATTTTCAGGATCCCAGTGCGGAAGCAAAGCTTCGATCACATCCCTCCTGGGCTTGATCGTAATCATGTGAACCAAATATCCCAAGTACTTCTTTATATGATTTCTCTCATATTCCTTAAAGTCTCTCCACCAATCCCACAACAACTGTGGTATCTGATCGACACTTGAAAATCTGGTATCCCTTATGATCTGGGCCTCTTTTCAGACTTACCCCTTTCTCCACTCATGGTGTACTTATTTACCCAGACACGGAGTTAAGCTTTAATAAAATATATTATTGACACAAAAAAATCTGATTTCTCGTGTTTTGACTCTATAAAATAAAAATCAAACTGTGGAACTAAAAAATTTAAATTAGTAAAATAATCATGAAATTAAAAAAATAAAAGGCCCAAAATGACTATTTTTGTAAAACAACTGAACATAAAAAATAAAATAAATTGGCCTCCTATTTCGCATTTTCGAGGAAGGTTTCAAGGCTATTTGGACAAAAGGACCGAACGCATGGGCAAAATTGGTCAAAAAAAAAAAAACTGACAAAGTGACTACATTATTATTATTATTATTATTGTTTGAGAGAAAAATAATAATAATAGTCCATATAATTTTTTTTTTAAATGGGGTTGAACCTGATGAAAGTTGCCTATATATCTCACATCCGGTGAGAATCAAACCCGCGTAGTTCGGTCTAAATAAATAAATAAAACTATTTTAAAAATTATGATTTTACACATTAGAACCCTTAAAAATTTTATTTAAAAAATGGGATTTTTATGAAAATTTTGATGAAATTTTCTCTTTCTCTCTTCCATGTTCAATCAATTTATCCTAAAGTCGGTCAACGTTTTAGCAAAGCCTACCAAATAATGTTACATGTAGCACAGAAAAATGAACATGTTGGTCTGAAAAATTGGTACCTGTCCTAGACGGGCCTGGCCCCTGTGTCGAGTCCTACTAACTCCAATGCACATGATGCAAATAAAGCATAGCTTACTAGGGATATTCATTATTTGTGGCTTGTTCTTCTAAGTTTTCAAATCCTAACGGAGATGGTATCTAGACCTGGCTTACCCAGGCGGACAACCCGAGCCGAGGAGCGTCAAGCGTCACCAGTAGTAGAACAACACTGGCTAGCTAACGTCTCTCCCGCCTAAACATGTGTGACTAAATCCTTCACTAGAAGCTGGTAGGATAACTGACTTTATCTCAAGACAAAAATTTTGTGATGTTGTTAAGCTAACACAACATAACTACCTATCAGAATACTCAGAGGGGTGCGAGAGAGGATACAATTTATATCATTAATCAAATAAATATTAGAGAGGTAAATAAGCGATAAAGAACACATTAGGCTCCCAAACACAATAATATCCAAAACATGATAAAAGTCAAACAAGAATCAATATACAAAGCTCGAATTCTTATTAATTATCCCCAGCGGAGTCGCTAGAGCTGTCACACCTCTTTTTCCCACACAACCCTATTATGAGGTTGAGTTAGAAGAGTTTTTCCAATTAAAATGACGTTTCGAAAAACGATTATTCATTATTTAGAGCCGCCACTTGGAATTGAGTTTTAGTTGTTACACTCCACGTTTTCGTACGTGAAAGTACGCCATAAGTAAATTGACGAAAGGTCGGAAATGAGATGTTATATTCCGCATTTTCGTACGTTAAAGTTTTGTTGTAAGCTAATCGACGTACGTTCAGGAATTGAATTTATTTTGAGATTATAAGCATTATGATATTTCAAATAAGTGATTAGTAAATTCGTGAAGGTGAAAGGGTAAGCAAATCGAAGAAAATGAATTTCGTTGGAGTTTGACATTTTGGGATAAAAATACGGCCCGAGCTAAAATACCCGGTTTTATGGACGAATACCATACAAGGTACCACATGACCATGATAGTAAGATGTATAAGGTATATTAAAAGTGGGTAGTATTTTAAGTAATTTGACATAATTCTTAATTATGTGGGTAATTAGTTAATTATTGGTTAATGAGAGATTAACAAGTTAATCAAGTGATTAGTGGATAATTAAATGAAATGTTTGGATAAGAATTACATCTCCAACGTGGCAGCATCCGCATCACTTTTAAAGTGACTATTATGTCTTACATATGTGGCAAATTTAGAGAATTAAGGGGCTTACTCATCTAATAAGTGGTCCACACCTACTATAAGAGCTTTCCTACACTAGTGTTATGTTTTATTTTCCTAATTTCTAAAGATCAAGAACAAAACAAAAGGATTGAGAGAGTGGCCGGACGAAATGAATCCTTCAAAGAGCAAATATTTCCATACCAAATATGAATGATGTTTTTTGTTGATTCCGTGCCAATGGGATAAAGCGTGAATCGCAAATTCTAAGGGAGTACGGTAAAATCTTTCTCAAGAATATCATACGAATTTTTGCCTGTTTTGATCCGCCGTTACGTGTTTTCGCAAAAGACATGTGTTAGAGGGATTGTCAAGAGAATCGGTTCAGGTATGTTAAAGTTATCCCTTCTTTCTTTTTGGCATGATCCATATGATACAAACGAAATGAACAAATGCTCAACATTCATAAATGATTTTGTTCACAGAAATGCTAGAGATACTTATGTTCTTGATTCCCCATATGTCATACTATTCGATCATTTGTTCATGGGTCTTAGAAAATACGTAAGTTGATAAAGTTTATTTCATGATGTTAATCCGAGGTATAATGGTCTTATGACACTCCGAAAGATTTTATTTACGTATTTCTCATGCATTGCATTCATTTATACATGTACATTAACCCATGACCATATGGTGTGATATACGCGTATATATGTACATGGGATATGGGAAAAGGTTACTGCATTATATACGCACCATCACCTGATCGCTGGTATACGTTGATAATTTGCCCATAGTGGCCGAAATGATATGATGGGATGCCCTCAAAGGCTTGATGATGTTACGAAAGCATATACCCATGCATGGTATGATATTTATACGCATATGAATGACATTATAATATTAAATGATTCACAGAGCTATTCAGAATTTCAGATATACATGTTGAGTCGTTTACTCCATGTTTCTCTCATGACTATTATTTACAAATTTTCATTCCTTACATACTCGGTACATCATTTATACTGACATCCCTTTTGTCTAGGGATGCTGCATTTCATTCGCAAGTCTCGATAGATAGGTTGAGAGTACTCCAAATAGGCTATCAGCTCAACGGGAGATGTTGGTTCGCTCCATTTGCTCCGAAGTTGCTTATTTGGTTAGTATGATTTAGACATGCATTGACTGGCCTGTCTCGGCCTTATGACATTTATGTACTCTTAGAGGCTTGTGGACGTATGTCATGTATATGAAAGATTGTATGGATTTGTTGGCCTACATTCAATGTACGAGTGATCATTTTTTATCTTGTAGGCCAATATGTCATATGTATAAGTTTGTATTTCCCCATGCTTTACTTGGGTACATTTACCTATGATAAAATGATATGAAAGATACGTTATATTGGTACTCGGTTGAGTAAGGTACAGGGTGCCCGTCGCGGCCCATCGGTTTGGGTCGTGACATTGGTGTTCCAAGTCACCTTTTATTTGAATCCATTATCAAAAGGAAGGTTTGAATCCTAATTTATGGTCTACGAAAACAGAAAACTGAGTGAGGAATTCTGTTGACCGAGGGAAAGGTATAAGGCACCCCTCGAGTCCCCTGGTTCTAGCACAATCGCTTTTATTGACTGATGTAAGGCTTAAATCAATTTTTGGCTATTCTTGTATTGTATTGGTTATGATTTGCCTATTACCACTTAATTAATTATTGCATGTTATTAATTGTGTTCACCAAGATGCGGTATGCACATAAGGTATTCCTCTTTGAAGTTGGATGTTAAACCAAGGTACGTGATCTACACATGATTAAAACAAAATTATTTTACATTTAGAGGCATCGAGGCATGGGAATGCGCACATGACCCTTTTATTACTTAAGCAAATCAATCCAAAGTTCTGGTATGAACACATGATTTTTCTAGTGTTTTAGAGTATTTAAATTATTTTCAAATTCGAGACATTTATTTTTATAGCTTATTATTATTAAGATTATTTTGCCAAAGTTGCGGGAACACATACCTTGATTTTAAGTTTGGAAATCGCAATTATATCACGTGAACGTATACATAATCACGATGATTTAATTAAGAGCGAGCCTAAAAGCATACGAACGATTTTGATGTTATTTCTGAAATTGCTTTGATATTTTTGTAAAGTCATGAGGTATAAAATGTATTGTGGAAGAAATTAATAAATTAGTTATGAAAGATGAGCTAGCCTAAGAATATTTAACAATTAGAGCTCTCGTGTGCATTATACCACTAGACTTAAACATTTAGCTCATTATAAACTAAATTTTCAATCTAAATATTTTTACATGTTAACAAATAATTGATAATCAATTTAAATAAGTAGAATATAGTAATATAAACCAACAAACAAACTCCAATTTATTAATTCTAGTTATCTACGTTTATAATTCACAAGAGAGAACATTGTAATAAATGTGAAAGCCCGTGTTAACCCAACATACTTACTAAACTAAAACAGTAACCCATTTAACTCTTTCAACTCAAGATTGATATTTCATTGCCAAACATAAAGATTTGAAAGCCCAAATCTTGATAAGAACAATATCCTCTTCCAACTCTTAACCAAGATTTGCATCCAGCAAAAGATTTATTTGAACACAATAATATAAATATCACCAATTAATCGGAGAACAACAAACACTCAAAACTTTCATATTGATTTAACACTTAAACAATCAACGTAACCGCATTAAACCAAAATTTTAAAGCTTGAAGCTTAGCCAACATAATGATGGAAATAACGAGATGTACCTTGAATATCCAATGGCTTTCAAATATAGTGATAAGAAAAGATCTATAACAAATACAGAACATCACTCGAAGTGAAGAGATCTAGAAACAAAGTCAGACATTCGCCGACAAACTCCTAACTGACCATACGTCGGAACCTCAAACCAAGACCTTGTCAGAGGCTTTTTCGGACTGTTTTCGCAACAACTTTGGAGCTCTTTCAGAGTTGATTCTAGCTGGGTTTAGTGATGATTTTCAGCTGAGTTTAAGGATGGAGAAGGTGGTTTTCTACTAGGTTTTCACATATTTTCAGAGGAGATTTGCTGCTGCATTTTTTTTGTGGGAAAGGGTGGTTATTTCGATGTATTTGAGGTGAATTTTGTGATTGATTTTCGCTGCTTTCCTCCCATTTTTTATCTCTCTCCCTTTTTATTTGTGAAGTGTGTCTATGTATAGATGTGTATGTTGTATAACTGATGTGAGAAAGTAGTGAGAAGAGTGAGAGAAGTGTGAAGTGAGGGGTGAATATGTGAGGGATACGGGGGAAAATGGGGATTATGGTGTTTGATTTTTAAAGTAAAATCAAATTTTAAATAAAGTTTGTTTAATGTGATTTTACTTCATTTTTGAATTTGATTTTTTTTTTGTCTTTTATTTTAAAAGCTAATAAAATTATGAAGATAATAAGAATAACCAACATTTCTTACAATATAGAAAAATTAAATATTTATATGTACTTTAAATGATACTAAGAAAGATTTTATAGCTTGCTTATTAAAATATTAATTAAAAGAAAGCAATTTTTTATTTGTAAAATTTCTTTTTCTCTTTATAATAAAAAATGAAAATTGTACTATAAGTATGTGAATATTTTTGTAGTTTTTTTTTGTTGATAAAACCTATTAAGGGTAAAATAAAAATTTAAAATATCAACATTAGACCTGAAAGAAATATTTACACTAAAATAGTACGAAGTTGGGTATGGTCAAAAATTATTCACACCTACAACATCACACATGTATGCCTACCAC
Source organism: Nicotiana knightiana (assembly GCA_005239525.1). Classification (NCBI taxonomy): domain Eukaryota; kingdom Viridiplantae; phylum Streptophyta; class Magnoliopsida; order Solanales; family Solanaceae; genus Nicotiana; species Nicotiana knightiana. The sequence continues at coordinate 65,312 of ML376799.1, forward strand.
CCCAACAACTTAGAATCAGTTAAATTATGCCATGAGAACATTTTGAAGTAAAATAAAATCTACGAAAATTTACCGAGTGTAACATTTATTATTATTATCACACTGTTAGGATCCATTTCCAGAGTCGTGATGGCGCCTGTCGTGGAACCAGGCAAGCCACCCATTTTATCTAACTAAATAAAATTTCCCATGAAATGCCATTTTTAACAAGTCTAAAATAAATAATAATAATAATAATAATAATAATAATAATAATAATAATAATAATAATAATAATAATAAACCCAATATTTTTTTTATAAAAACCAGTTTATGAAATTTAAAAGACCAACCCTACTAACCCCGGATCCAGTGTCACACAGTCATGAGCTACTAATACTTAATAAAATCAAAAGAAATTACTAACATAGTCTGAAAATAAATACGACATGTAGAAAGGAAAGAGAAGACGAGATCACGGTCGCCAGCTGCTGCCTCGTCAACTCTGATGAAACTGATGTGCTCCCTGACCCGAGATGAACTCCTCTATACCTGGATTTGCACACAAGGTGCAGGGGGTAACGTGAGTAGACCAACTCAGTAGTAACGAAACCAAACTACGGGCTGAGAGGTAGTGACGGACTAAACCTCCGACAATTCAAACAACAATATATAAATTGGACATGACAGTAATATATCAGGAAATAAATACAATGTATCAAGATATGTCTGTAACCCTGCATACTTGCATTAATGCATATAGAATCATAAATGATGTGTACTCATTAATCAAGCTCTAATAAGGTGGTCCACTCAGTACTAGAATACGACCTTCAGGCCCAGGGAAGTCCATACCGGATATTACATAAACACAAGTGACACAATCACTAAGTACTAAGGAAAAAGGCTGATCCGGCCCCCACGGAGAAATCCATCTCCGGAGCATAATAAGCACGGAGAAATTCATCTCCGAAACATAACAACCACGGAGAAATCCATCTCCAGAATATATGTGCACTCACTGGGGGTGTATAGACTTCGGAGGGGCTCCTTCCAGCCCAAGGCTATATCAAGCCAACGAAGGCATGATTTCAGGATCGTTGCGGTGTGCAGTCCGACCTCATGACTGTCATAAAACCAGGCTCCAAGACTCACTCAGTCAGTGCCTTCCAGTCTCACTTAGAATGCTCTAACACATGCAATGCAGCCCAAAACAATGATAATATAAAATAAACTAGCAACTTACGAGACTGAGGCATGAAACATATACTACAACAGGACCGAGTACATGAAAGTAATAATCACAGTTAGACACAACAATAATCGACCATTCTGGTCTAAACCCATCGGCGTGAAGCCTTAACATTTATACTTAACATGTTTTCTATTTCGTTCAAAGTAATTACTACATTCACAGTACAATATCAATCTGGAATAACCAGTAGATAGTGTCATGGGATAAGCCAAGCTACAGTTACTCAGTAAACGCCCGCATGCCCGTCACTTGGCAAGTGCGTCACCTTAATTAACAGCAAATATCAAATAGTTTGGGGTTTCGAACCATCAGTTCCAAGTTTGGAAGCATTACTTACCTCAAAACCGGCTAACACACTACTCTGCAGTGCCCTTGCCTCTAAATTCGGCCTCCGAGTGCTCAAAATCTACCAAGTTCAGATTTTTATCATCAATATATGCTTAAGGAACGATTTCCAATTAAAAATATCAAAAGTCACCGAAAACACGAAATTGGTCAAAAGCTGATCCCCCGGGCCCATGTCCCGAAACTCTGAAAATTTTATAGAAAAGTGTTCTTCATCCTCCCACAATTCTGTACATATAAAGAACACCAAAATCGAAGTCCGTTTGACCCCTCAAATCGACCCCTAAAGGTCTCTAATTCTCAAGCCTCAAAATCCCATTCTCTTCTCAAGAAATTCGAATAATAAAGTGGAACTGAAGATTAGAATCACGGAAAATGACCAATAATGGTTAGGAATCACTTACCCAAAACACCCAGGTGAAAAAGTCTTCTAAAATCGCCTCTCCCGAGCTCCAAAATTCAAAAATGGTGAAAAATAACTTAAACCCTCGGAATTGGGTTTTTAATAATCTGCCCAGGTAATGTTCTATGCGTTTGCGGAGGGCCACCGCAAACGCAAAGAGTAAAATTTGATGGGCCCAGGAAATGGCCTACGCGAACGTGATGTGGACCCTGCGAACACGAAGAACAGCCCCCCCTCCCCCAATACTACGCGAACGTGTCATGCTGACCGCGAACGCGAAGAGAAAAATCTCCTAAAGCCAAAATAACCCTATGCGCACGCGTTCTACCCACCGCGAATGCGAACAACAAAATTCCCTGGAGCCAAAATAAGCTTATGCGTTCGCGGTCACCTCCATGCGAACGCATAAGAGGAAACCAGCTGCAGCAAAATCTGATCCCCTCATAAGTCCAAAACTAACCCGTTGTGCATTCGAAACATACCCAAGGCCCCCGGGACCTCAACCAAACATACCAACTGACCCAAATACCTTATTCAATCTTGGTCGAGCCTTAAAAACACGTCCTATAACATCAAAATCATCAAAATTGCATGGATTCAAGCGTAAGAACTTTGAAATTTCTAAAATCCACCAATGATGCTGAAACCATACAAAACCACTCTGATTAACTTGAAATTTTGCAGACACATCCAAAATGTCATTACGAACCTTTTCCAACTGCCGGAACTCCATTCCGACCCTGATAGCCTATTTTTCACTGCCGACCGGAAATCGCCAAAAACGAACTTTCGCCAATTCAAGCCTAATTCTACACCGGACATCATAAAAATATTCCGAACACACTCCTAAGTCCCAAATCACCTCACAAAGCTATTCGAGCCATTAAATCCGCATTCCGTGGTCGTTTACCAATAAGTCAACTATCAGTTGACTTTTCCCATTATAAGGCTATCTTTAAAGACTAAGTTACTGAATTCTCATTTAACCATTCCGATTTCAAGCCTATCAACTCTAACACATCAATAATAGAATAACCAATTTATAACAAGTCAATAAAAGTAATTTAAATGCAGGTTTTTATGTAACGACAGACCGGGTTGTTACATTCTCCCCCTCTTAAATAAATGTTCGTTCTCGAACGGGTCTAGAAACATACCTGGAGTCTCAAACAAGTGAGGATATTTGCTCTGCATCTCCTGCTCGATCTCCCAAGTAGCCTCCTCCACTGGCTGACCTCTCCAATGGACCTTTACTGAAGCTATCTCCTTTAACCTCAACTTTCTGACCTCGCAAGCCAAAATAGTCACTGGCTCTACCTCATAAGACATATCATCCTCAAGCTGAACTGTGCTGAATTCTAACACATGAGACAGGCCACCAACATATTTTCTGAGCATCGACACATGGAATACCGGATGAACACTCGATAGACTGGGTGGCAAGGCAAGACTATAAGCCACCTCTCCAACCTTCTGAAGCACCTCGAAGGGACCAATAAACCGCGAACTTAGCTTTCCTCTCTTTTCGAACCTCATAACACCCTTCATGGGTGATACCTTCAGCAATACCTTATCCCCTTCCATAAAAGATACATCCCAAACCTTCCGGTCCGCATAACTCTTCTGTCTAGACTGCGCCGTGCGAAGTCGCTCCTGAATCAACTTCACCTTCTCCAACGCATCCTGAACCAAATATGTGCCCAATAACTTAGCCTCACCAGGCTCGAACCAACCAACCGGAGATCTACACCTCCTACCATATAAAGCCTCATACGGGGCCATCTGAATACTGGACTGGTAGCT